>VWZY01000177.1:101062-123522 GCA_013399075.1 Chloroceryle aenea
GTATAGGGCACCCAGAGAGCTGCAGCCCCTTTGCCAGCAAGAGCACTGCAGCAGTCAGAGTGAGAGCACTGATGTGTCTGAGATGAGACTGGGCTTCTGATATATCCCCACATTAATGAGCTACATGTCGTGGTGGCCCAGTATTTTCATCTAGAAGGGTCCTTCAACTCCTGCAAACACAGAGAGACAACAAATGCCAAGGGGGAGTCTTGTAACTGGTCATAAGCTCAGCTACCATGGTTCAAACCTACTCCATCATAAGAGCATTCTTCAAGGCTGCAGCCAACACTTCCCACATCACTGCGTGGCTCAGCCCAACATTTGGGAGCTCTGATGTCACTCCCATCCTACTCAGTCACTATGTCTGTTGCTTGACTCTACTTGCAAGCGTTGCTCAATAAGCTCCAACACACTTGCCTAGAGCACCTGGTCACCTCTCACAGGGACAAAGCCCCAACACACTGGAGACACACAACCATAGGCAGCATAGTGGAAGCTCCAGAAGACCCCCTCACTGACAACTGGATTTGTTTAGACCCCATCAAGAAAGAAGCCAACAAGAGCTTCAAACAAAACCCTGCATGCAGGGAAGTTACGGTGGCACAAGCATCAGGTCCAAGGATGGACCCAGGAGCATGGGTTGAGGCACCAATCCCACTGCTGTTGCCTCTTGCTAGCTGGGCGTTGAGGTGGCCAACATCAAAATGTAAAAAAATAAATCTGCTTTAGAAGAAAGTTCCCCTTTCCTGCAAAAAGGGCACCTTAAATAAAGCCGGTTATTTCCAGGGACCACAGGAACATGCTCTGGGAGGACACTGGGTTTCTTAGTGGGCAAATCCGAACCCACAGGACACCATTACCAAGAAATCCAAGGAGAATTGTAATTTCCAAGAGCCTCCTCCAGCACGAAGCAGTAAATCCCACAAGGAAGGATTAAAGCTCCCACATGCCATAGAGAAGAGCTGGTTCAGCAATGCACCCCCTGAAACCACTCTGTGGAGAGGACACACTAGTGCAGGACCTCATGGCTAATGCCTGTGTGCTCTCTACCTCCCACGCCACATGCCCACAGCCCAGGTCTGAGGTCCAGCTGTCCCCTGCTTGGAGGGGCTTTGCCTCCATCCACAAAATCCCCATCCCCAGATGGGAAGGGTTGGGGCAGGGGGCTTGGATTTGGCACCCAGGGTCAGTCTCTCCTCCCAAGAAACAAGTGCAAGGACAAGAGAAAATGGCCTCAAGTTATGTCAGGGGAGGTTTAGGTTGGACCTGAGGAACAATTTCTTCCTATCAAGGCCTGGCCCAGGCTGCCCAGGGCACTGGTGGAGTCCCCATCCCTCATGGGGTTTCAAAGCTGTGGAGATGTGGTGCTGAGGGTCATGGTTTAGTGGTAACCTGGCAGAAGGGCAGGAGGAGATGGTGGTTGCATGCCAGCTGGAGTCAGAGGGCACATTTCAAATGTAGACTCATCTTTATCTGAGCATTTTAGGGAGGACCTGGCTGGGAAAGTCCTCCCTGGCCACACATGAACAGGCCACAAGAGGAAAGCCTGGCCAAGAACTTCTGCATGAAGCTCACAGCCCCACCACCAGCACCACTGAAAACAGACCTGGGTGACAGTTTATGGGTATATCAGGGTGCGACAGACAGAGGTACAACCTCCTACCATGCCAGTGACAAGGCCCCGACCCAAACCTTGGGGTGATCCAGTCAGATGAATATCACTGTCAGCCATGCTGCAACCTCCGAGGAGCTGCTTTCTCTCTGAGGCGGTGAGCAGAATAAAATCCCCGCTTGAACACCACCAGTCTTATCTCGGTGCTTGCAGCATTTCAGTATCAAGAGATGGTCACTGCAGAGGCACAGTCCTGCACGTGGCTGCATCTTCAATAAAGCCAGGAATAGCATCCAAGATAGACGCACTGGCACCAAGTCACCTGCTCTGACCACTTAGGAGACCATCAGGGAAGGAAATAAAAAAGCTGTCTCCAGTAGGAGAGAGGTAGTGAAGAGCAGTGATGAAAGGGTAGGGTTGATGTGAGTGAGAGATTTGGGAAAGAAAACCAAGCTGGCACCTCCATGCACCTAGCAAATGAGGATGTGCTGTTGGTGTCTCGGTTCACCCACCGCCCACAACCGATACCTCACCTCCTTTATTGAATTAAAACATGAAGCAGCTTCAGTTGACAGTGAAAAGGGGAAAGGTTCCACATGGAAAAGCACTAGAGATGGGTCGGGTCAAGGGAGGGTAGAGATGGTAGGAAGGAATCATGGAGACCAACTGCAGATGGCCATAAGCATCCTTTGTGTTGACCATCCCATCCTTTGGCCCCTTTTTCACCACTGCTCCTAGTTACCTGGTCATCCTCACCTCCAGCAGTGAGTCTCACATTAAGTCCTCCCATCCCATGCCCACCTTCCTGTCAACATGGCCAAGATCACTGATGCATGGTTGGCTTCTAGTGTTACTGCGCTGCTCCCAGCATCCCCTGTACCACCAAGCGTCCTTCAGACCAGGATGCTAAGCGGAAAAAGCACCATGGGGCAAAGTCTTGATTTTATTTTCTTTCCTCCAAAAGCAACAAAATGACCGGGCAACTCTACCAAAGCAGGAAAAGGATCCTTCTCCATCATGGGAGACACAAACCCATTTCCTGGGGACCTTCTCAACCACTGGTGCCAGTCAGCTCTTCAGTGCCTCCCTTCAGAGATGGGCATGTCATCTTTTTGATTTCTGGGCCCGAAGCCATCAACTGTTCCTCAGGACCTGTCTCCCCAGCTAGGTCCCGGCCCTGTGCCCAAACTTTTTGAAGACAGCAGCTCTTCAAGTCCCTGAACCCCATCCCAGCTCATGAGGTCTACCTACGCCAGGTTTCACCAGCTGCTGTTCCCCAGCTGCTCTCTACCAACCATCTTCACATTCATTTTCTGGTCTGTTCCCACTAGAGGATATTCACGTACGAAGACCAGAAGCAAGAGAACCCTTTGGCCACAATGACAGCGAGACAGACACATTTTCTGCTTTGGATGATGTGAAATTCATGGCCAGATCCATGCAGTTCTCAAATGGCCACCGTTAAGACCAACACATTAGAACAAGCAAAGGAGTAACAGAAAAATCATGCTACAAGCACCCTGATGCCTCCATCTCCTGGAAGGAGGATGTAGATCCATGAGGCCTTTCACAAACCACTTGCTGTGACAGAATGCATAGCCCCTGTTAAAAGCCCATCAAGAACCACATAAAACCCAGCTGAAGGACATGGAAGCTGTTAATGACTAAGCAAAAGACAGCCCTAAACCCCATGAAGTGGGGAAGGGAAGACACATGAAAAAGCAGGATCTTGCCAATTACACACCAGCATGAGCCCTAGGCAGCAGGTTCCCATCGCAGTTAGAGGTTTCTGTGCAAACACCCTGGGCTAGGTCCTTCTCAAAGGATATCTGACTCCTCCACCACCTTCAAAGAGGTCAGAAACACAGGGTACACCCTAATTTGCTGGGCACTATAAAAGATATTAAAAACAGACCTTCTGGAGAATCCTGGGTTCAGTCCTAAAAGGACATTAAGGAGTTAACAGTTTGTCCAGAGAAGGGCAACAAAGCTGGGGAAGGGTCTAGAGCACAAGACTGGTGAGGAGCAGCTGAGGGACCTGGAGAAAAGGAGGCTCAGGGGAGACCTTCTCCCTCTCCACAACTCCTGACCGCAGGCTGGAGCCAGGTGGGTCAGTCTCCCAAGGAACAAGCAACAGGACAAGAGGAAACAGTCTCAGTTGCTCCAGGAGAAGTTTAAGTTGGACACGAGGAACAATTTGTTCCCCACAAGGGATGTCAAGGCCTGGCCCAGGCTGGCCAGGGCACTGGTGAACTTCCTGTCCCTGGAGGGGTTTCCAAGCCATGGAGATGTGGTGCTGAGAGACATGGTTTAGTGGTGACCTGGCAGTGCTGGGTTAATGGTTGGACTACATGATCTGAAAGGTCTCTTTCAACTGAAACAATTCTGTGATTCTATGAGAGGACGTGAAGCCAGAAGTCACCAATAAACCTCGACCAGGATTAGCAACCAAGGACCACAAGCCAAGGCAGATACTTTGTAGGTCATGGCTGAGCACAAGAATCTGACCCAGCAGCTCAGTCATCAGTTGCTTCAACCTTTTCTTCATTTTTTTTTTCACTTCACTTTTCTCTACCTCAGTCTTGCAAGAGTAAAGCTCCAACACCCAGATGCACCAGGGGACAACCGCAGAAGTACACACACCTATGGGCAAACTCAGGAGTGTTAATTATTAAATCATTTCATTAATTAATGAAGTCATAATGTCTTGCATAAAGTTCTTTTCAATATATTAAAGTCATCCAGAGAGGAGACAGATGAAGATTTACTAATTTCAGTATAAAATTGGTCTCTGGAAGGCAGGAGATGGACCCAAGGCTTGAAGCAGACATAAGCAAGGCTCAGAGCTGCCTCATCTAGGATGGATAGATTCTCCATGGCTAGTAAAGCACAGGAGATTATGGGAAAAAAAGGCCTTGTGTTTTCAGAGAAGAGCCGAGAATGAAGAGATGAAGTGTGGGGCAGAAGATGGGCTCAATTTGCAGGTGTTTGCATCAACCAAGCTGTAAATGTGGCACGGGGATGCCTTTATCTTCCACAACAGCCAGAACTACACTATTGGGTTCATCTCCTGACATCCAAGGGTTGCAAATGGATCTAAAAGTGTCACCCTGACAGAAAAGGGTTCGGGACATGGAGTTAGACATACTATATCAGTTGAGTGTTACCCCAAAGCGGCAATTTCACTCAGCTCTGGACATCTCATGACCGAAAAGGACATTGACAAATGACAAGAAGTTCAAAGAGGAATAAAAATAATGAGGTTGAAGGGATTGGTTTCGAAGAGGAGATTAAAAGAGCTAAATATGGATAACTTGGTTCAGCAACAGTTACATGGGGACACAGCTGGAATCTACACACATGAGGGGTGAAGGCACTGAAAGGAAAGGAAACATGCAGAATGATGCCAAGTGTGACAGCAAAGGAGGAACAGGATGAGTAAAGGATTTATGACACGGTCGACAGATTCACAGTGGTGAAACATTCCTAAGCACACCAGTATTTTCCAAGGGGGAAAATTCTNGGACCTGGAGAAAAGGAGGCTCAGGGGAGACCTTCTCCCTCTCCACAACTCCTGACCGCAGGCTGGAGCCAGGTGGGTCAGTCTCCCAAGGAACAAGCAACAGGACAAGAGGAAACAGTCTCAGTTGCTCCAGGAGAAGTTTAAGTTGGACACGAGGAACAATTTGTTCCCCACAAGGGATGTCAAGGCCTGGCCCAGGCTGGCCAGGGCACTGGTGAACTTCCTGTCCCTGGAGGGGTTTCCAAGCCATGGAGATGTGGTGCTGAGAGACATGGTTTAGTGGTGACCTGGCAGTGCTGGGTTAATGGTTGGACTACATGATCTGAAAGGTCTCTTTCAACTGAAACAATTCTGTGATTCTATGAGAGGACGTGAAGCCAGAAGTCACCAATAAACCTCGACCAGGATTAGCAACCAAGGACCACAAGCCAAGGCAGATACTTTGTAGGTCATGGCTGAGCACAAGAATCTGACCCAGCAGCTCAGTCATCAGTTGCTTCAACCTTTTCTTCATTTTTTTTTTCACTTCACTTTTCTCTACCTCAGTCTTGCAAGAGTAAAGCTCCAACACCCAGATGCACCAGGGGACAACCGCAGAAGTACACACACCTATGGGCAAACTCAGGAGTGTTAATTATTAAATCATTTCATTAATTAATGAAGTCATAATGTCTTGCATAAAGTTCTTTTCAATATATTAAAGTCATCCAGAGAGGAGACAGATGAAGATTTACTAATTTCAGTATAAAATTGGTCTCTGGAAGGCAGGAGATGGACCCAAGGCTTGAAGCAGACATAAGCAAGGCTCAGAGCTGCCTCATCTAGGATGGATAGATTCTCCATGGCTAGTAAAGCACAGGAGATTATGGGAAAAAAAGGCCTTGTGTTTTCAGAGAAGAGCCGAGAATGAAGAGATGAAGTGTGGGGCAGAAGATGGGCTCAATTTGCAGGTGTTTGCATCAACCAAGCTGTAAATGTGGCACGGGGATGCCTTTATCTTCCACAACAGCCAGAACTACACTATTGGGTTCATCTCCTGACATCCAAGGGTTGCAAATGGATCTAAAAGTGTCACCCTGACAGAAAAGGGTTCGGGACATGGAGTTAGACATACTATATCAGTTGAGTGTTACCCCAAAGCGGCAATTTCACTCAGCTCTGGACATCTCATGACCGAAAAGGACATTGACAAATGACAAGAAGTTCAAAGAGGAATAAAAATAATGAGGTTGAAGGGATTGGTTTCGAAGAGGAGATTAAAAGAGCTAAATATGGATAACTTGGTTCAGCAACAGTTACATGGGGACACAGCTGGAATCTACACACATGAGGGGTGAAGGCACTGAAAGGAAAGGAAACATGCAGAATGATGCCAAGTGTGACAGCAAAGGAGGAACAGGATGAGTAAAGGATTTATGACACGGTCGACAGATTCACAGTGGTGAAACATTCCTAAGCACACCAGTATTTTCCAAGGGGGAAAATTCTTCATCCTTCCACTGCTCTCCTCCTTCCCCCTTTCCCATGGCCCTCCATCAGTACCACAAGGCACCCACAGCACTCTACAAGGCACATCCTCAGCACCCAAGGGCTGCTGAGACCCCAGATCCCCAGTGCTGGGCTCCAAATTGCCAACAGCCACATTCATGGTGCTTCAAAGACACGTCCTCATCTTTTCACAAAGAGCCAATAACCAGCAGTTTTGGACCTGCCCAAGTTCAGACAAGGCACCAGCAATTCTCAGGCTGGCAAAATATTGGCAGGGTTCTCCTCTCTTGAGGTTCATCCATGCTGTAATCACAGTAACAAGCAGCACTGAGGGGTTCTCCTTCCCCTCTAGTCTGCCCTAGAGAGGCAACCTCTGGAGTACTGGGTCCAAGATGCTGAGGGGACTGAAGCATCTCTGTGCCCAGGAAAGGCTGAGAGCCCTGGGGCTGTTCAGCTGGAGAAGAGAAGCCTGAGAGGGGATCTGATCAATGCTGATCAAGAGCTAAAGGGCCCCTGGGGGGCAAGAGGATGGGGCCAGATTCTTGTCAGTGGTGCCCAGTGACAGGACAAGGGGCAACAGGCACAAACTGGAGCCCAGGAGGTTCCATCTGAACAGGAGGAGAAACTTCTTTACTGTGAGGGTGGCAGAGCCTGGCCCAGGCTGCCCAGGGAGGTTGTGCAGTCTCCTTGTCTGGAGAGATTCCAAACCCTCCTGGACAATGTGATCCTGGGCTCCTGCTCTGGGTGACCCTGCTGGAGCAGGAGTGTTGGACCAGATGATCTCCAGAGGTCCCACCCAACCCTACCATTCTGTGAGAGATCAGCCTCAGCAGTGAAGCCCAACTCAACAGCTAAAACAGGAGGTTCACAGCCAAGCAGGTAAGACAAAAAGCCCTTCTCTCATCACATCTACCTGCAAACAGCAGTCGGTGAGCTGGACTGTCTTCTAAGCATTTTTCCTGGCACAAGAAACCCAACAGCCTGCAGCTACCAACAACATTTGGTCCTGAAGGTGTTGTGGAGTCTTGTCTCCAAGGCATGAGAAGCCAAGATGGGCGCTCAGCAGCCACAGATCTGAGGGAGGAGAAGCCATCCACTGGGTGACAACTTCGGGGACTTGCTCACACTGCTGCACACACGGGAGCACTTCACACCATTGCTACAGCTGGGTATTGGCTGCTCCTGAAGAGGCTCAATTCCAGGGCGAGACACACGGATTTCAGATGAGATCAGTCTAAGAGGAGTTTCAGATCTATTTATCCCTCGGGCAAGAAAAGACATCTTCCTTCCAACAATTTAATATTAAAGAGCTATTTTGGTATGATTTCCACGTTGCAGCCCCTGCAGGCGGCACGTTTAGGAAGCTGCCTGGTTGGCTCTCATCTCCTCGGCTTTGTAGGTTTTGCTCAAGTTGCCAGGAGAGATCCTAGTGGTTTCCAGACACAAAGCCAGCTCTGAACAACTGTCTGATGGGGACATGAGGGGAGAGGAGCAAGAAAGAAATGAGCCCAGTCACATGATATAGAAGGATGTGGGTGAACAAGAGGGGGGCATCACTGCACATGTTCCACATGAGATGGTCACAGGGTAGGACAGGAAAAGCATGGTGCTGCTCTCTGTAGACTTGCATCTGGAGAAGCAGCTCCTGGCATTGCCTCTGTCTCCCTGGACCACATGAACCTCCTTAGGTTCAACAAGGCCAAATGCAAGGCCTGCACATGTATCGGGGCAACCCCCAGTATCAGCACAGGAGAGACAGGGACCTGTCGGAGCAGGGCCAGAGGAGGCCACAGCAATGATGGGAGGGCTGGAACCCCTCTGCTGGGAGGCCAGGCTGAGAGAGTGGGGGTTGTTCAGCCTGGAGAAGAGAAGGCTCTGTGGAGGCCTCCTTCGGGCCTTTCAGCACTTTAAGGGGTCTGTCAGAAAGATGGGGACAGACTTTTGAGCAGGGCCTGGGGGGGAAATGGTTTTAAACTAAAAGAGGGAGACTTAGACAAGAGAGAAGGATGAAAATTTTGATGCTGAGTGTGATGAGACCCTGGCCAAGGTTGCCCAGAGAAGTAGTCAATGTGCCATCCCTGGAACCATTGCAGGTGAGGTCCCTTCCAACTCAAACCAGTCTGTGATTCTATGATTCCAAGATGGAAGCCTTGCCCTAAGATGGGGAATGACAAATGTCTTCACCTTCTGTGCTGGGTCCCATGACTGTGCCTACCTGACTCCATAAATCCAAGTTTTCCAGTAAACCATTGACAGCATCACCATAAAATCTGTCCTGATAGGTGCAAAAGGAGGAGGCAGGAGCTCTGCAGGTGGATACATGGGCTCCCATCACCTACTCTGTATTTTAATTCCTCAGGGATGAAAAGCAGCTCTGCCATCTTCAACTCAAACGTCTCTCTGTGCCTCTGCTCCTATCAAAAGCACTTGCCAGGAACAGAATAAGCCAGGCTGGCTTCTACCCCAGAACATCCCACCGCAAATGGGGCTTTACCAAGGAACTCTCCCACACCTGACAGGATCGATCCATGGCTCACGGGGAAGCTGAGCAGCTGAGCTAGAGCCAAGCCAGCCCATAACTTAACACCTGCAGGCTACCTACCAGACAGAGAGCAGTGGAGCCAGGCTGGGGGCCCTCAGCACATCTAAGGCAGTGGAGCTTCATGACTCACATCACAGGACTCTGCTGCCTGAAGCTGCACTGCTCCTTGAGAGCACTTGATGTAAAAATAGAAAAATAGCTTTGAGTCTCTGCTTCGCTGGCTCCCCTGGACCAAAGAGAGGGAAGAGCTTGGATCTGCAATCCAAAGAAGCCCCCACCAAAGGGGGATGGTAGCGCCACCAACCCACAGCTGAAGCTTTCTTCCGGCCCAGTTAAGCTCTGGGAAGGTTTTTAGCCTCTAACCTGGCATTTCACAGGCAGCATACACGGATACCCACTGGTCATCACACCCCAGCTGATGACAGATCGCTCCCCTCTGCCATGAAACAAAGCCCAGCACTTTCTTGGAAACCAGAGAGAAAACAGCAGATGACGAAAACACACCATCAGCTGCTAAGCCTCTTTTCACCCAGCAGCATCTTTTGCACTTAGACATGGAAAATCAAGATGCCCAGGGCTGGTGGGCACAGGGGTCAGGTCAGTAGCAGGGTTGAAAGCCACCCAAGGTTATGTTCAACCAACATGCTGGATTTTTAGCTGTCACCCCTAAAATAAAGCCAAGATGCTGCTTTGAGACAAACACACCTTAAGCCAGCCCAGATCTTCACAGATTTGATTCCCCACACCATTGATACAACACTGATTCCTCAAACAAATAGGAAGGCGGGGTGATAAATAGAGGGAGCCCTTGGCAGGAACAGGGAATACAAATGTGGCACCCCGAGCACCCTGGTTGGTCAGAAAAGCAGCTGTGAGCTCTGCAAGGGAAGCACATGGTGACCACTGAGCACCCAAATGACTGCACATGGAAGCTCCGTGTTGTGGGAGCTCTTCTGAAGCAAAAAAGAAATCAAGAAGGAGCAAGCACTCGGGGTTAATTAACTGCTGCTGGAGTGTTTCCATCTCCTCCATCCTCCCCTCCTGCCTTGAGAAGAGGTAGGAATTGATTAGGGACCTCCTTATCTGCTCCCTGGGATTCTCCATGCCCAACAGCTGGCTTTGAGGGACAATTGAAAAGTTATCTTGCCCAAGAAATATTGAGGGTTTACAGCTGGACTACACCAAGGGTTCAGAGCTGGCCTGGAGATCATGGGTTGGCATCATATGCTGTTTAAAGTGTTCAAAGGTGAGGAGATGTGGTGCTGAGGGACATGGTTTAATGGTGAATTGGCAGTGGTGGGCTAATGGTTGGACTTGATCTTAGAAGCTGGAAAAACCTAAACAATTCTATAATTCTGTGTTCACAACGCTCTTCCCTACAGCAGACACCATGGCTGTGTCCCCTAAACAACATCACATAGCTCATGCAGGGACAGCCAAGGAGCTCTCCAAAGTCACCAAACACAACACAGCCCACTGGCACAACTCAAGGACACAGTCCCTGGCCAACCCAACCCACTCCCATGCGGAAAGAGAAGCATGGAGGCAAAAAAAGATAAAGTTTGGAAGCAAAGTACAGCAGCTGGGAGAAGCTACACTGCCCCAGAGCTGAAGCCAAGAGGGTCTCTGCTTGAAGGATCAGATGTGCATGGCCAGGAAAGGAAAAAGATCCTAGTGATACTTCTTGGCCATGGAGAACAAGACAAAACACTGGCATTTGAAGGACACAGCCTTGGAGAAAAGAGTTCATGGCTGCATGGGGACTAGGGAAGGGCCTGGGAGGCATTTGACAAGTTGAAAGTGTTACAACTTAGTAAAAAAAGCAAGAAATTACTCCCTTCAAGTGGAGGGACACCACCAGAGACACAATGAAGAAGGGGGTCTGAAGAACATCCCTGGATAAGGTAATGGGAGCCAGAGGAACACAAATAAGTATGCAAAAAGCCAACAGGCAGTGCTGGAGCAGCAGCACCAACTTCCAGATGGAGCAAACAAAGAGATCAGAAAACATACGAGGTTTCAGAGACAGAGAGGGGGGTGCCCAGTTGGAGTCACGCCAGGGGACACTGCCTTGGGCAGATCTACACAATCAGGGACAGATGTGCAGACCAGTAGAGGAGAAAAGCCTTTCTCCATTACATGAGCAATGTACCTTCCCACCCACAGTGGAGCAAACGTCTACTGTGCTCTCTCTGGTGTTCATGCCAGCAGCTGTCATCAGAAATTACTGAGGCAGGGCCCTGTTCCTTTAGCTGAGCATCTCCCACGGTCCATGTCTATCACTCTTCTTCCCTTGAAAGCCAAGAAACAGTAACTCAACAGTCAGCCAGCTTTAGCTGCTGCAACAAGGATCCCCAGCCCCACAAGATGTCCAAGTCATCACTCATCAACACCTCAGCCTGGAGCAGAGGCAGGAGGAAGAGTGCATCCAGCCCAGGCACTGACCCACACAAACCTCATGCCAATATCAACCAGAGGCTATGGAAAACCTGCTCCAGAGCTGGAAACACAGAAGGCAGAAGAACCTTTATTTATGCCGCTGTAGGAGTGTTTCCACCAGCCAGCTGCAGCACAAGTGGCTTCATCCCACCCTTCCACTAAACCCTATGTTGCCCAACCACTCACCAACCTCCTCCACAAGCCCTGCCTTGGCCCATCCAATACTACATGTTTCCTAGTCTGGATACGGCCGTGCTGGGACAACTGGCACCATTAGAGCTCCAGGGATTAGAGCCCAGCTTGGGGTTTCAGCTCTAGCATTTCATGGACTGGACCAGGGCTGTGAGACTACCAGAGAACAGAAGGATGTTCTGGAGCATGCAGACCACCCAAAGAAACCATCAAGGAGCACTCCCCACCTCCTGCTTCCCCCACATAGTTCTTCCTCAACCTGGGAGGCTTTGGCCAGCTCCTGCAGGCAAGAACCAGACACCACAGGGACCTGAGCTGCTTTCTCCAGGCAGCAGCTCCCACCTCCTTGCAGGCTGGCAGAGAAAGACCTCAGGAGAGGGAGGTGAGCAGAGAAGCTGCAGACACATCTTGTTTTAATTGCATCAGTAACTGCTAAGCAATTAATGGCAGAGAAGAGGAGGAGGAAGAGGGCGCTGGAAGAGAGGAAAGGATGCAACAAGCCACGGGAAACAATTTGCTCTTTCCCTCAGAAGAGGGACACTGTTTACAGCCACAGTGTCCACATGCACTGCATCCTGCTTCTGGAGCATTGTCTGTGCTGGACCTGGTTCTCTAATATGGCTTGTTTTATCCTGTAACCCCAAAGCCCATTTCCTGAAGTCCCCTCTTAGCCCCAAATGGGGGTCTCTGACCCCTCCACACACACAAAACCTCTCATGTGCCTTCCCAGCAGCCACCACAAAACCCCGGGTCAGACCAACACCACCACCAAGGGCGAGCAGGGGCTGGAGATGGGGCCTCCCACCACCTTACTGGGAGGTCTGCTCTGCAAAGGTACCAGAGGCTGCCACTCAAAGCACAGCCCAGTCCCCAGAGTCACACCCTGCCTGTCCCACTGACCAGGAGAGTGAAGCTTGTCCCTGGGAGACACTGTCCTTTAAAGCCTCTGTGGCATGATCCCAGCAACTGCAGCTCCCCTGGTGCAGCCTGGAAAGCAGAGTTGCTGGGAGGCCAGAAAAGCATTGTTGCCAAAAAGCAGCAAAGCACCAGAATCCATGAGCAGCTTTGCCAAATCTTTAGCCACAAGAGACTGATGCTTCAGGCAAACCAGCACCAACAGGGAGAACAAAAACATTCCAGGATGGGGAAATGAAGCAAGAGCTGCTGGTCATAGATCATCTGGTCCCATCCCCCTGCTCCAGCAGGGTCACCCAGAGCAGGAGCCCAGGATCACATTGTCCAGGAGGGTTTGGAATCTCTCCAGACAAGGAGACTCCACAACCTCCCTGGGCAGCCCAGGACAGGCTCTGACACCCTCATAACAAGAAATTTTCTACTCAGTTTCAGATGGAACCTCCTGGGCTCCAGTTTGTGCCCGTTGCCCCTTGTCCTGTCACTGGGCACCACTGACAAGAATCTGGCCCCATCCTCTTGCCCCCCAGGGGCCCTTTAGCTCTTGATCAGCATTGATCAGATCCCCTCTCAGGCTTCTCTTCTCCAGCTGAACAGCCCCAGGGCTCTCAGCCTTTCCTGGGCACAGAGATGCTCCAGGCCCCTCAGAATCTTCAGAAGCTCCACTGGACTCTCTCCATTAGTTCTTTGTCTCTCTTGAATTGGGAGCCCAGATCTGGACAAAATACTCCAGAGGCAACCTCACTAGGGTAAAGGGGGAGGAGAACCTGCCTTGACCTGCTGGCAACACTGTTCTGAATGAACCCCAGGAGACCATTGGCTGTCTTGGCCCTCAGGGCCCATTGCTGTCTCATGGGGAACTTCTCCACCAGCACTCCCAAGTCTTTCTCCATAGAGCTGCTTCTCAGCAGGTCAAACCCTCACTTTGACTGGTGCATGGTTCACTTGCCAAGAAAGGCTGGACCTCAAGGGATCCTTGAGGTCCCTTCCAACNAAAGGGGGAGGAGAACCTGCCTTGACCTGCTGGCAACACTGTTCTGAATGAACCCCAGGAGACCATTGGCTGTCTTGGCCCTCAGGGCCCATTGCTGTCTCATGGGGAACTTCTCCACCAGCACTCCCAAGTCTTTCTCCATAGAGCTGCTTCTCAGCAGGTCAAACCCTCACTTTGACTGGTGCATGGTTCACTTGCCAAGAAAGGCTGGACCTCAAGGGATCCTTGAGGTCCCTTCCAACCCAATATTCCATGATTCCTGGTGCCCATAAGGAGACATCCTCCCTGTCACAAGGAGTGCATGCAGGGGAGTGATCCCTGCCTCCAACCTGCACTTTGTCTGACTTGCTCCTTCTGCTTGTCCCTTGAGAAAATAAGTTAAAAGAGGAGAGGGGCCTGGGAGAGAAGCCCCCTGACCACACACTCGCCCAGAAGTAAAGAGCCATCAGGAACTTCCCAGCAGATCTCGACATTGCCGAGGAGCAGGAGAGAGGCACAAAGCAATGGCAGTGACAGGCAGTGGCTTCACACGACAGTGACAAGCCGCTTCGATAGGCGCTGAGCCTCCTGCACGGGCAGGGAGCCAGGACCATTATCTGTCACATGCCACAAGATGTGGTGCCAATGGCCACACTGAGATCACCTAGCTCACTCCAAAAATAATAAAAAATAGAATACAATAAACAAACATATTTTGTTCAGGCCTGTGCTTGATGGCAGTAGGTGAGCAAGCGCCTCGGTGTTCACAAGAACATCCAACACCCATAGGCCCATCCTCCCATCAGCTCCTGGAAAGCATGATGGCAATCAGCAGGCAGGAGCATCACTCCTGGGAGCAGCTCTGCAGCTGCCCAACACCTGCCTGGGGGTGTTCTCTCCCACCTCGACTCTCCCACCTCAAATTCAGCTCTGGGGCTTCTGAGGTGGTTCCAGCCCTAAATCAGTTTTAGGAAATGAGTTTTTCATAAATTCAAACTGAATATGGTATTTCTTCCAAATCCCATTGTCTCTGCCAGAGCAGAGGGATAAACGGAGGGTCCTGCCCGTGGGTCACACCAACCCCTGCAACGCTCCAGGCTGAGGCAGAGTAGCTGGAAAGTGTCTGTTAGAAAAAGACCTGAGGAACAATTTCTTCCCTGCAAGGGTTGTCAAGGCTTGGCCCAGGCTGCACAGGGCACTTGGTGGAGTCCCCATCCCTGGAGGGGTTTCCAAGCCATGGAGATGTGCTGCTGAGGGCCATGGTTTAGTGGTGCCCTGGCAGTGATGGTTAATATTTGGACTTGATGAGGTCCAACCTTGTGAAATCTGACCTTAAAGGTCTCTTCCAACCTAAACCATTCTATAATTCTATGTTAGCTATCTGCACCCGAGTCAGATGAGAGTCGCAAAGCTGAACCATCACAGCTTGAAGGACACAAGGCACTGGAGCTGCCAATGCCATATTAACCTTTATTTCCTTCCTTCTGTTTTGCTGTGTAATCCCCAGCCACAACCATTCTGCAGCAAGATGCCATTTGATGCTCTTCAGGGAGCCTTGGAGCCTTTCCTCCCCTGACAATCAAGAGCAGGAAAGTTTTTCAGTGCTTGACAGCCTTGGAGGGCAAATGCAATACAAGTCCCATCATTTCCAACACAAACTTCATCCAGGGAGAGAAACCAAATTACATGGGAGAGATGCTCAAGACACGCAGGTTGAGGCTTTGAGAAGTGCTCACTCATTTTTTGTTGCCTTGGGATCTGCCCAGTGCTTTAGAGGATGCTGTTTTTCCAAGGAGGGGATGTTCAGAGGTCCTCCAGAAGACGACGTGCAACAACCAAAGCACCAAATCTCATTGCCAATGAAAATACAGCCCAAACCAATGATATGACCTCATGTTTTGAAGGATCATGTCCAGTGTGGGATGGGAGGCTCCACAGAGAGGTGAGGCCTCAACCGCCTTGGATCAAAGCAAGAAATCTTCAAACAACATAATACACTAGGAACCTGTCATTAGGTAACAAAGAACAGGAATATTTTTACACCTAGGAGCAATCACTGAAGGCCACACACAAGTGTGCTGCCCATTGCTCCACAATAATGGTGGGGGAGACTCCAAAGTGGGAGCAGAATCACAGAATTATTGAGGCTGGCAAAGACCTCCGAGATCATCAAGTCCACCCTATGACCTAACACCAGGACATCAGCTAAATCATGCCACTAAGTGCAGCATCCAATCTTTTCTTAAACACCTCCAGGGATGGCAACTCCACCACCTCCCTGGGCAGTCCATTCCAGTGTCTAATCACCCTTTCTGTGAGGAAGTGCTTCCTAAAATCCAACCTAAACCTCTCCTGACAAAGCTTCAGGCCATGCCCTCTCATCCTGTCACCAGTTGCCTGGCAGAAGAGTCCAGCCCCTGACTGACTACAATTAACCACTTCCCTTCAGGTAGTTGTAGAGAGTGATGAGGTCCCCCCTAAATCTCCTCTTCTCCAGGCTGAGTAGGTGCTGATGATCTGGGAAAAACAATATAACCTTGGAGTTGGGAGACAGGCTCTGTCCAGCCCAGCTTGCGTGCAGGAAGGGTAAGAAGGGGGTTGTTTGCTGACAGCTTAAAGGATTTAAAGGCAGGATTAAGCATGGCTTTTCTGATGAGGGAACTGGTGGCAAACTCAGAGCAATCCCACGAACATGGGGAGAAGATGGAAGAGGACAGAGAAAGGGAGGACAAGCCTACGATGCAAAAAACCCCCAAGAATGGTTTCCTTTGCATGAAGAACTCAACCAGGAGTCACCCTTCCAGCATTAACAGCCTTTGTTTGCTGTCCACTAAATATGGGGCAGCTGGTTCTGGAGTCCCACCTTCACAGCACTGGATTACTCTGGGAACCAAATGTGCCCACCTGCTGTATAAGTGAGAATATTGCAGATCTCAGTCACGAGTAAAGGAGCCCAAAAAGAACAGTGTGGAAGGTCTGGATGATAAGGACATTGTGGTGGGAGTCCTGCTCTGAAGGTGGGGTAGGAGGGAAATCCTGCTATAGAGCAGCAGGAAGCAAGGAACTGCAGATGGTCAGCATTGACCTATCCAGGAAGGCTTCACGTTTGCTGTCTAAAAGCTCCATTAAGTGTTTATGTCAAAATCCAGGTGGACATTAACAGATAAAAACCAGGAGGCAGGAAATCTGCTCCAAATCAGCAGAAGAACACACAACCCAAGGGGTTCGTTCTAGCAAGCACAGGATGCTGGTCACTGGGAACTTATGTAGACAGATAATGGATTTGTCTGGCAAACTGGAGCCGAGACACAAGGGCGTGCTCCAGCTGGGAGCAGCTAATCCACCCTCTCAACCCAGTCTGGCTGCTCGGCAAAGGAGCATGGTCCCCTTAAGAGAAAGCACAACCAGCACAGATTTAGCTGGAAGAGGGTGGGGATATCGCTGAGCTCCAAACCACGGTCTGAACCTTATCTGCTGCTTTAATCCCTATCAGTGTTGATACAGATTAAAGGATTAGTTGGGATTACTGAAGGCAACCCCCCCTCGCCCCAGGCAGCAAGGGTGAGCAGGGGTGCACTGCAGCTCCTGCATTTCCCTTGTGCACCCACAGCCCTTTGTGCTGCACCCCTGGGAGAGAAGAGCCTACAGAGAGTGTGTTGTGGACGATGTCTACGAGCCACCACAGACCCGAGACATCAGCTCACCCTCAAGGGAGTGAGACCAGGCTCTTCAGGGAGAAAGTAAAGCCTTAATGGGCAGTATCCCAGCAGGAGTCAGGTTTGTTGTTCCTACGTTTGGTTGCCTACCAACACAGGCCACCTTCGGCAAGTCTTCACAGACCAGCACCACCACCAGAAGAAGCCATCCCACCAAGCTCCATCCACTGCTGCGCATTCCTGCCTTGGCCCAGAGGCCTCTTTGACCAACACAAGCATTTCTGCAGTGTTGGGAAACTGCCTGATTAAAACCTACTTTTGATATTGCTCAGCGTAGCTTTTAATTGGATCTTTTCCCTAACCCAGTTCCCTACATGGCTACACAAACCCTTGAGCACCAGTGTGGGAAGTGGTAGCCACGAGCAGGCAGGACACCTTCCAGTGCAGCAACAAAGCTCTAATGACCACGCAAGTAGGCAGGAAGTTCATCTGCCCAAGCTTAGGTTGAATGTGAACTTGGTGTGGATAAGATCTCCTCTGACATCTTCCAAGTATCTGCTGTGTCAGGGAGCTGTCTCCCGAAACCTGGCTGGGCTGAAGGTAGGTCAGGACAACAGGCCAGACTGGAGATCTCAGAGCAGAACAGTACCCCAGAATTGTCTCCCATCCCCAGGTACCCATCTCCCTTCTCCAGTTAGGAGCCATCAATGGCTGTGGTCATCTCCTGGGCACCAGGAAGTACAGCAGGACCTTGGATCTCTGCCAGTCCTCCAGGAAAACCTGACTCTTAAAGGATCGAGGTGCAAGCAAATACAAACTTTCACTTGGGGACAATTTAGCCACAAATGCCATAACTGTGAATCAAACAATAGCTGAGGTTGGAAGGGACCTCTGGAGGTCACCTGGTCCAACCCCTGCTTCAGCAGAGCCACCTAGAGCAGGTTGCCCTACTCCAGGGAGAGTTTTACACAGCTGGCCTGCCTCCCTTACCAACAATTCCCAGTCTAACGCCTCCACATGAAATCTGCATGCATAATGTCATATTCAAGCATAGGAGGCTCTCAGAGCACCACCCATCTCAAGGGCTTTGCAAGTCAGATACTACCAAGAACAAAGGTGGAACCAAACCTGTCTCCTCCAGTTCCCCTTCTTCCCCAACAAGGACAACGCAAGGGCACAGCAGAGGTACTGAAGAGGTACTTGTTCAACAAGAACATGGGCTTAGACACTGGGGCAGATGTTCAGCCTGGAGAAGAGAAGGCTCCAAGGAGACCTTCTTATGGCCTTTCAGCACGTCAAGGGGCCTTTCAAAAAGACAGGGAGAGACTTTTGAGCAGGGCCTGTTGGGACAAGAAAAGGGTTGACTGTTTGCAACTAGAAGAGGGAGATTTAGATGAGAAAGAAGGAAGAATTTTTTGATGCTGAGGGTGGTGAGACCCTGGCCCAAGTTGCCCAGAGAGGTGGTCAATGTCCCATCCCTGGAACCATTCCAGGTGAGGTTGGCCAGGGCTCTGAGCAACCTGCTGTAGTTGCAGATGTCCCTGCTCTCTGTGAGGGAAAGTGGACTAGAATAGTTTTAGAGGTCCCTTCCAAACCACTCTATGTTTCTATAACTAAGCCCAAGGTAGTCCCCTTGTCCTCACAAAAAAGAACATCTCCTCTGCAGGGTGAAGCCCAAGCAGCTCTGCTCCAGCTTCTTCCTAGCAAAACACCACTGGGCTGTGGATGTTTCAGGAAGACAAGCAAAGCCCTGGATTCATACTGTGAATGTCCTCATGAAAACTTTATACAGATCAGAGATTTCTTCTCCCTACACAGGGTCTGCGTACCAAATCTTCACCAAACTGACCACGCGTCACCCAAAACCACACGCAGTACAATGGCCCCTCCATAAGAAAAGCAACAACAACCTGCAAATTATGCAAATAATATTTTCTACAAGCCTAACGATCAACCCCAGGATGGAGATTTTCCTTTTGGGACAGAAAAAACCCAGCAGCATTCGCCCCACTAGGAACCCACTGGCTGTATCAGCTGTGCTGGGTGCTGGGGTGACTGCCTGCCAACAGCAATAAATCTGACCCTGGCACTACTCACTGCCCGGCATCACGACAGGGCAATTAAGCCCCTACAAATTCTTGTCCCAGATGGAAGACTGGCTGCTTTCAGCCCTGGTGAGTTACGAGCCAGCTGGAGTCCTCCTCAATGAGTCTCCACAGCCAGGCTCCTCATCCTGCCCACTCCCCACAAGCCCAGGCAGAAGACAGCATGGCTCCCAGCCAGCATGGATACCTTCAGGCATCCTGGGATATTGAGGAATTCTGTGGAGAGACACACCAAGCTTGATGGTGCTTTCCAGAGTCTGTGTTTCTAGAGTCATGAGAAGCCCCCAAGAAGAAACATGCTGCTGCACCAGTAAGACCTACTCCAAGTCAGCATCTTGAACTATAGGTCAAGGCTATTAGTCATGACTTTAATCTTCTGCTCGCTGGCAGTGGTGGCATCCCCTACTTGCAGTTAGCTTCTGCTCTTGCTCCCTCCAAAACCACGGGTTGTTGTAAATCAATCATAGAATAGTTTGGGTTGGAAGGGACCTTTCAAGGTCATCTAGTGCACTAAGAAGGGACATCTGCAACTAGAGCAGGTTGCTCAGAGCTCTGGCCAAACTCACCTGCAATGGTTCCAGGGATGGGCCATCAACCATCTCTCTGAGCAACTTGTTCCAGTGTTTCACCACCCTCAGAGTGAAGCATTCCTTACTAATATCTAATCTAAATCTACCCTCTTTTAGTTTGAAGCCATCGCCCATTGTCCTTAAGGAAGATGTCTTAAGAGTTGTCTGAGTTCAGTTAATTGGACTCAACCAAGCTGACCCAATAAAACCAATCCCAGGTCCTTCAGGAGAGACATGGTACACTACAGAGCCAGGCTTAGAACCCCCAGAAGCACGTCAGGCTTCCTCCAGTGGATCTCACTCTGCCCCTTATAATGCAGATGGCATCAAAACCATGTTTTGCTTCATGGCCACATGACTTTGGCGATTGCATGCCGTGTCATCAAGGAAAAAGTGGAGCTCCTCTTTGCCACTCCAATTGTCAAACAAAGTGACAGCATACGGACAGGTGAGGTTTAGTGACAACACTGACAGGAGTGTGACAAAGGGGACAGTCAAGGCTGCCTTGCTCAGCTCACCTCAGCTCTGCACTTCCAAGGTGCTGAAAGTCAAGAGCTTCACTCCAATTCTGTGCCAACCCACTTTTCAGACGGCTCTTCCAACTTTGAAGATCCTCTGTAGCACATGGTCACCAGTGCATCATGAACATCTAAAGCTATGCCAGCTATTGGGCTCCTTACTTCAGCTTGTCATAGGATCAGGTGTCATCAAGGAGCAAAAGTGATTTATTGAGGGAAGCAGTGAAGGTGGGTGTGTGCACCATGACATTCCAGATTGTTCACATCAAGCCTGAAGATCCTTCCTCTCAAGGATTTGATCACCTCAACCACAGTTCCCTGTAACTTCCCTGAACCACTATGAGATCATCTCACACAGCATGTGACAAACTCAAAACACTCCCTGCACAGAATTAATTATAACCCTCAGGAGGAACAACCAGCTGGAGCACTTGGGGGCTTCTCAGGGCTGTTCGTTGTGCTCTCCCACAAACTGTCTTAGTTTCAAGCAGATTGTTTTTCACAGCTTGATGAGAACAGTTCTCACTCCTTTAACCTCTTCTTGGAGGAAAGCATGTTCAGGAAAACAGTCCAGATGTTGGAACATCAATATAACAACAAGTACTGGTAAACTGGACTCCTGAAGAGCACTTAAACACACACAACTTGGGAGGGGATTCTGCTCAGCAGCATCAGGCCCACACTCATCAAAACCATAACTATGCACTTCACCTCACCTGGAATGGGAAAAGAGAAGCAAGTTCAGGTTACCCATTTGCAGGACATGCATGCAAGAACTGATCCTGCAGCTATCCTTCCCCTAAATGGTCAAACTACTCATACCATGCGATGGATTTTTAATCAAATTTTCCAAACTAACAATTCACAGGAGTCACAACTGAGCTAAACCCCTAAGTGAGAAACTGGAGCTGAGATTTTACAAGAAACTCACCACCAGCTCTAAGCAGTGGGCTGGAGAGTTAAGGTTCATCTCCTGTCATGGGAAGAGGTTCGTCCAAGCAAGCAGATATCCCTCAAGCATGCCTCAGTCTGAATCTGAACATTACCCATGAGGCTCTGAACATCACAAGCAGCATTTCTCACTCCCAAGAGCATTTACCATCAATAGCTTAGCACCACAGAATGGTTTGGGTTGGAAGGTATCTTAAGAATCATCTAGTCCACTGTCTTAACATGGGCAGACCCTCTTTTCACTAGATGAGTTTGCTCAAATCACCATCCAGCCTGTCACTGATCACCTCCTATCATGGGGCATCCACAACCTCTCTGAGAAATCTGGGTCAGGGTCTCACCACTCTCACCATCAAAATTTCTTCCTTCTCTCTCCTATAAATCTCCCTCAGTTTAAAACCAACACCCTTTGTCCTGCCCCAACAGACCCTGCTCAAAAGTCTGTCCCCATCTTTCTGACAGGCCCCTTGAAGGGCTGAAAGGCCACAAGGAGGTCTCCCCAGAGCCTTCTCTTCTCCAGGCTGAACAACCCCAAGTCTCTCTCTCAGCCTGGCCTCCCAGCAGAGGGGTTCCAGCCCTCCCATCATTGCTGTGGCCTCCTCTGGCCCTGCTCCAACAGGTCCCTGTCTCTCCTGTGCTGANCCAAGCAAGCAGATATCCCTCAAGCATGCCTCAGTCTGAATCTGAACATTACCCATGAGGCTCTGAACATCACAAGCAGCATTTCTCACTCCCAAGAGCATTTACCATCAATAGCTTAGCACCACAGAATGGTTTGGGTTGGAAGGTATCTTAAGAATCATCTAGTCCACTGTCTTAACATGGGCAGACCCTCTTTTCACTAGATGAGTTTGCTCAAATCACCATCCAGCCTGTCACTGATCACCTCCTATCATGGGGCATCCACAACCTCTCTGAGAAATCTGGGTCAGGGTCTCACCACTCTCACCATCAACACTTATTCCTTCTCTCTACTATAA
>VWZY01000177.1:133594-151678 GCA_013399075.1 Chloroceryle aenea
AAAAAAAAAAAAAAAAAAAAAAAAAATACACACACACCACCAACCACAGCGAAGCTCCTTCCTATACCCAGCAAGACCCAGCAAGGACTGGAGGGCTACAGAACCCTACAGAGAGGTATTTAAGGAGCACAGGAGCAGGAGGAGACCAGCCTCCCTGCCCGAAGGGAAGCAGCACAGGGTTAAGCAGAGGACAAGCTGCTGACAACCAAAGGTTAGGCTGAGTCACATTGTGGCTGTTCCTGTTTCAGTCTCAGCAAGTTTCTTGCTTCCCAGGCAGGGTTTGTCCCCATACCTGCAGGAACTTGTTGTGTTTGTCCCCCCGCAGTGCTCTCATTGGGGAAGCTGCCCTACCAACACCTATCTCCACTTTGAGCTTCTCCTACAGACTTCATGTAACATTTGGGGGGCATCTCAGCATCTTTCAGGAGATACAATGAGCCCAACACCACTGCCTACCTTCATCTCATCCCCTCCAGCCTCCACCCTGCCCATCTTTAGGCTCTTCCTGGAGAAATTAAACTGTTTCTCCACCCCTTACCCATGGCTTTCTCAACCTGAAGGAAGCCATGTCAGCGCCTGGGAGGCTGACAGAACACAGTCCATGTCTCCTCCCAAGCACAAACACGGTCAGTTTTCCTGCAGATCCAGACCATAAATCACTTCACAAAACAGAGCCCAACTCCGAAGGCTGAGCATTCATTGATGTGGTCATATCTGAAGCTGGACAAGTAAAATGTCAGAACTGTCCTCTGTATGGAGAGGACAACTGTATTGGGTTGTAAGGGACCTTCAAAGATTATATAGTTCGAACACAGCCCTGCAGTGAGCAGGGACATCTGCAACTAGAGCAGGCTGCTCAGAGCCCCAGCCAACCTCACCTGGAATAGTTCCAGGGATGGGGCACTTACCACCTCTCTGGGCAACATGGGTCAGGGTCTCGCCACACTCAGCATCAAAATTTTCTTCCTTCTCTCTTAAGTCTTCCTCTTTTAGCTTAAAACCATCACCCTTGTCCTGTCCCACAGGCCCTGCTCAAAAGTCTGTCCCCATCTTTCTGACAGGCCCCCTGAAGTCCTGAAAGGCCACAAGAAGGTCTCCCCAGAACCTTCTCTTCTCCAGGCTGCACAATCCCAAGTCTCTCTCTCAGCCTGGCCTCCCAGCAGAGGGATTCCAGCCCTCCCATCATTGCTGTGGCCTCCTCTTTACTTGTTCCAACAGGGCCTTGTCTCTCCTGTGCTGAGCACTCCAGACCTGGACATAGCACTGCAGAGCAGGTCTCACCAGAGAGGAGCAGACTGGCATGATCCCCCTCAGCACCCCCAAGTCCTCTGCAGGGCTGCTCTCAATCCCTTCACCACCAGCCTGTGCTGATACCAGGGGTTGCCCCAACCCAGGTGCAGGACCTTCACTGGACTTTATTGAACCTCAGGAGATTCACATGGACCCACTTCTCTAGCCCCTCAAGGTCCATCATGTTTTGTCCCTGTCTTCATAATAACCACCTATTTTTGGCTTTTCTACCTGCAGAGCTTCTGCAGCTCACCACTGAGAGAAATAAATCTTCAGTAGCAAAATCAACCCATGCAGGGTATGGCCAAAGGTACAACCAGATCCCACCATGGCTTTGACAGCAGCTAGCAGCAGAAGGCTGTGGAGGAACATAACAACCAAGCCTATTGAGATATTTTCCAAAGCACTTCCCAAGCTCTAGCTCTCCTCAGGCTTTTCCCAAGCCAAAAGCCATTGCCCTGTACAAGTCCCTGATGGATTCCTCCTCCATAAACCCACTCAGGTGGTCCAGAGTATCAATGATCTCTCATCATCCACAGCTTTTCACAGCAGATTTCAAGTCCAGCATGCAAAAGAGCATCTGATCATCTTCCTGGTTTCACTCACTCTGGTTTTGCTGCCAGAAAGGACAAGGAAGCAACACGTCCCCACACCAGTCCTTACATATTACAGCCTTCAGCCATCTGCCCCAGGAATCTTCCTCTCAAGGGGAAGAAGCATCGACCTACTTAGCAGCTCTTCTCCCATGACCAAGCATCCCCAACACTCTTCTCTCCATATACACTCTATCTTTTTGTAGATTGAAAAAAAAATAAACCCAAACATCTCCCCAAAATTTCATCTGTCTCAACAAGTCTCCCAAATTCACCCATCTCTTCCTAGTGCCCAGTGATGGCATTTTCACAAGGAGCTACTGGCTGCAAAAATGGCGATACCCTGAGATCCCCCCCCAAGCTTCTGCTCCGAACACCAAGGACTCCACACACTCAAAATCACCCACAGAAATGACACCAACAGCTGTGATCTGGGGGTGTTGGTTGACAGCCTTCTGAAGATGAGTCAGCATGTGCCCAGGTGGTCCAAAAGGCCACCAGCATCCTGGCCTGTACCAGCACTAGTGCAGTCAGCAGGACTAGGGCAGGGATCATCCTTCTGGACTGCGCACTGGGGAGGCTGCCCCTCAAATTCCGAGATCAGTTTTAGGACACTGAGAGGCTGGAGTGTGTCCAGAAAAGGGCAATGGAACTGGGGAATGATCTAGAGCGCAAATCTGGTGAGGAGCAGCTGAGGGACCTGGGGTTGTTCAGCCTGGAGAAAAGGAGGCTCAGGGGAGACCTTCTCACTCTCCACAACGCCCCGACAGGAGGCTGCAGCCAGGTGGGGCTGGTCTCTTCTCCCAGGGGACAAGCAACAGGACAAGAGGAAACATCCTCAGGTTGCTCCAGGGGAGGTTTAGGTTGGATGCGAGGAAAAATTTCTTCCCTACAAAGATTGTCAAGGCCTGGCCCAGGTTGCCCAGGCCACTGGTGGAGGGGTTTCCAAGCTGCGGTGATGTGGTGCTGAGGAACATGTCTTAGTAGTGACCTGGCAGTGCTGGGTTAGCAGTTGGACTCAATCTTAAAGGTCTTTTTCAACCAAAATGATTTCATGATCACAAAGAAACAAGCTGAGTGAGCTGCCACTCCAGCAACCTTATCCAGAAACAGCCATGCAGCCACCCAAAGCCAAACATCACTCCAGAGAGACAGATGGCAGTTCACCCTGCCGGCCATGTGCTGCTGGCAGGGCTTTCTGCACCCCTGGTGACCTGCAAGATCAGCTTCAGTGGCTCAGCATTGCTGCCACGTGTTAGCAAAGAAGCAACAAGTAAAAACAAAAGGAAAAAAAAAGCACCACCAGCAACATGCCGAACCAAGGCCAATCATCACCACAAGTGGGATAGAGCCCACGTACCAACAGCAGAGCAAGAGATGAGGCAGTAACTCCTGTCAACCCTGAGCGCCCACGCGGATCCCACGTTTACTAACACATTAAAGTCTCCTCCTCTGCAAATGATGCGACCAGAGAGAAATAAATTTCTCCAGTAGCTGCAGGGAGCTTTGACACACAAGGTAAAACCACCAGGAAGCAGAAGACGGTGGGCCAAGGGACACTGCTCTGTCCTCTTGGGAGGGCCTGAGAGGCTCGGACCCACCTGACATCACAGAAACCAGATCCCCAGTGGCACAGCAGGACAGTATCTGAATGCACAGTGACCACAGGTGATTTGCTGGTGCACTGTTCCCAGAAGCCAGGCACAGCTTGACCAGTGCCCTCCCATCATTGCGGGCAGACCTCGGCACATCACTCAGCTAGAGTCTTCACACCTGAACCAGGAGGCACCAGCCATACCTTCAAAGGTACGAGACATGCAGTCCCACTGGAAGCTCCCTTGTCACCCATGGTGGCACATCCCCATTCATACACCATCTGGCAAAGCCACCAAAGTCACAAAAAAACCCCACCTTCCTTACCTTCTCTGCCTTCACCTTTTTCAGCTGCCGGCACTCACTTTCCCCATCTTCCAGCTCCGCCTTAACTCCCAAAGGGTTGAGCGCAGCTCCTGTGTCAATTGCTATACTCCCAAGCTGCTCGGCAGCAGCAGGCTCTGTCCCCTGGCCCCCATCGTACTGTCCCACCCTCACTGCCAGAGCCAGAGGCTGCAGCACACCCGGCTCCTTCTCCGCAGCAGCCCCTGCGCCCTCACTCCTTTCCTTCTTGCTTTTGGATGAGCTGCCCTCCTTCTCCTTCTTGGAGCCGGCCACGCTGCGAGATGCCTTGGCCGATTTCTCCGAGCCCTTCGGGGTGACAGCAGGCACCAAACTGCCTGAGTTCGCACCATCCCCAGAGCGTCCTTGAGCCTCTTTCTTGCTGCCAGCTCCCTCGCTGGGACTGAACAAGGAGGTCCCCGGGGTCGGCTTGCCACTGTCCTTGCCACTCTTACTCCTTTTTGACTTGGATTTGCCCTCCTTGCCCTGTGGGCCTGGCACCGGGCTCACAAACTTGATGTTATCCGGTAAAGTCGCCACCGCGTTGGGTGCCGGAAGCCCCACCTCTTTGGAGCCCGACATTTCCAATTTCTGCTGATCCTTCTCCAAATCAGCGTCCAGGTCAATGATGAGATTCCCTACACCAATGTCCCACTCATCCCCGCTGTCGTACGTCTCAACCGGGTTCGCATCAATTCCTTTCCCTCCGGAAGCTCCGCTGCTCAAGGACATCTTAGAGTTAACGGCCCCTCACGGTTTATGGCTCTTCCCTGGCTCCACGCCCTGGGGGTCACCTACGTCCTCCTCAGGGGGCTTCCAGTGCTTGGGGTCTGCCCAGGTGACGGCATCGCTGCTGGAAAGAGCAGAAGAGAATAGGGTTACATACCAACAGCCCCAGGCAGGCAGATCTGCTTTGGTCAGTAGCTGCATGTGCAGGGTGAAAGCCCCCATGACGTGGCACAAGGCAACATCCTCCTACCACACACACCACCCCCCCCAGACTGGTGGCTGCTCCTCAGCCGTCCCTGCAGCAGCAGCAGCCATCTGGCACCAGTCCCTCGATCAATACCAGCCCTGGCAGGTCACGGCTCTCAGCTCCAACAAGACATTACTCACACGTTTCCTCACTCGCCATTTCCCTCTGAATTATCGAGCGCTGCTCCTGGGAGGGAGGATTGATTACTCTCCTGTTGATGCCACCCTGAGGAGAGGAAGGGGGTGGGGAAGACTCCTCTCCACGCAAGCCTCGCTTCGAGGCCCAAGAACCACTCACAAGGGAAGTTGAGTGTCTGAGTGGAAAATAAATCCCAAGCTTCAGAGCGTCGGTGACACCAGGGACATGTCAAAGCCATCACCGAGGCTCAAAGGCAGCAGGAAGCACCACAGTTCCATCCTGCACTCCCAGGCAGCACGACATTGAACCACCAGCACCTGCAGCACCACGAGCCGTATTTGAACGATGGGAAACCAAGAACCAGTTGCATGGGTCCTAACTGGGAAGAGGGGGATTAGTCATACCTGGCTGACCCTGGCTAGCCCAAAATTTATGCAGCCAGCTTCTCAGCCCCTTCCTTCTCTCAGACACATAGGACAAGGTAGTGACGGGAGGGGTGGGGAAACAAAATTTAAAAAACAAAAAAAATCAAAAACAAACAAACAAAAAAAAACCACACAAAACAAAACCAAGAAAGACAACACCCACTCGAAACCTGTAAAAGCACCCGAGTCCCTCACTGAGATTAGCTGGTGACAATTACACCAAGGAGACATAATTAACACATGAAACGGCTTCTTCCCAGCAGCCCCCTGGCCCCTGCTCTTCGTATCTCTTCAGAAATCCTTGACCACCCATTTAGAGGAAGCTCCTCTGCAGCAGCACTGTCCCCCCCTTCCCTGCAGAGCTCCGGGCCTGCTGGCTCCTAGTACTATTTACGAGCAATGCTTCAAAAACAGGTGACTTCAAGAGAAATGAGAAGGGGGAGAAAAAAAGAAAAAAAACCCAACCCAACAACCAACCACACATGCACACATTTCTTCAAACCCCAGCAGGCAGGAGCCTGGAAAGCAGCTTCATGGTGCGTTTCCAGAGATGCAAACACTGTAAAAATGCCAGGGATTCTTTCATCAGACAGGCTGCCGCAGCCAGACCATTTTCCATCTGCTCCCACAGCATCCTCGGCTCCGCACAGCTAATAATCTGCTCTCTGACAGGTCATTACGGAGATTTTTAACCCCAAGAGCTGGGGGCTAGCGTGCAAGCTGGAAATGAAAAGCACTGACCTCTCATTTCAGCGTCAAAGCGCCGAATCAGGAGATCGCTTTGCACACCAGTATCGCTAACGGCTTCCCAAAGCCACCCCGCGTGTTTCTATTGCTGCTGTCTCCTGCTCTTCCTCAGCACCTGCTCCCCAGCCCCAAGACGGGATGTCCAGCACAACCCCACTGCTCAAGACCTCCCTGGCCACCACACTGCCACAGCCAGCTCCCTTTGAGCTGCAATTCCTTTGTCCGATGGGCAAAGGTGAATGAACCTCATTTTTAGTCCTTCCCAACTGAAATTTGAGCCCCAGTGTCCAGCCACAACCCTGCCAGACAGGGTTCAGGGACATGGCACTGCTGGGCAGAACCAACAGGCGTGAGTGACTAGGAGAGGACAAGGCTCAGACAACTCCAAGAGCTACCCAGCTAAGGTTGGAGAGTGCAAAGGGCCATGGCCAGCTCAGTGCTGAGGGACAGAGGAGAAGCCAAGGGACGCTCCACAGGGTTCCAGTGTCACAGGAGTGGTGACGCCTCCACGACGCCAGCCTGGCTGGCTCAGCTCACACCGGGGAACTCACCTGGTGGTTCCTATATACACACATCTACATAAATATTATTTATATATGTGAAATAAGAAGCGAAGATGAGCAGGACTTTGGGCTGAAGCTACATGAACAGCAGCAGCATTTGCCAATTCCTACCACAACAAAAAGGAAGAAGGAGCCCAGAAGTCCACTGGGTCCCCATCAATTAGACAGCCAGGAACAATCAAAGGGTTCGAAAACAAGGAGGAGAGAAAAAAACCCAGAAGATTCACCCTCAGGAGGAGGTGTCGAGGGAGCCAGAGTGCTGCTAATGCCGAGGGAAGGGAACCACAAACAGGCTGGATGAGAATGTGCTGGATTTGCTGAGAGCAGGGCGGGGAGCTCTGGACATGCCACCGCAGGAACAGGAACCAGGGTTGAAGGCTGGGACCCCAGTACAAAACCTGGTGAGAATACCCTGAACCTCTTCCGTTGCCCATGGCTCTGAAGCATTTCCACAGATCAATCACCCCCCCTCCCTGAAAAACTCATCCCAATTCCCCTCTTCTCTTCCCCAAAGAGACATTTTGTTTTGGGTCTCTCACCCAAACAAGACACCTCAGAGACCCCCAACCTGCCACACTATCACTATTCTGGGGGGACAGGAACCTCTGTCTACCACAGCCCATAGTCCAGAGTAGGTCCCTTCTGCACTGACTGCTTTTCCCAAGCTGGAGAAGTGCTGTGTGCTATTCAGATCCTCCCCACTTTCCTGCCAGGGGAGGGAGAGGGGAGGGGGGAGTAACACTGCCACAAATCACAGCATCTCCAAAAAAACAGACCAAGGAGATTGATTCAGCTCTAAACATGTCCTTCCCCTTACCTCCTGCCATCGCAGGATTGATCCCCACGCAACATGAAAAGCATGTGCTCACTTGTTGGCCTGGAGACCTGCCAACAAAGCGTTTTAAGAGCAGTCCTGGAGCACAGCTCCTACAAGGAGACAGCTTTCTGCTTGGGAATGCTGCACACACACAGCACCAGACATGAATAATTCAGCTCCATTAGGTGCCGAGACCTCTACAATCTGCATCTACAGGCTGGGCCAGAGCCAAGCATATTAAAAGACAAACCTGAAAGTTCACTTTCGGAGCTGCAAACACACCTAGAGAAAGCTCTTCAAACACAAGAGCTGGCCTTCAAAAAGGGGAGAGAGGAAACCGCATCAAGCCCCAGCTCTTTGTGCTAAAACACAGGCAGGATGCTCAGCAGCCAAGCCCACAACAGTCCAGCTTCTGCTACTGGTTACTGGAGGCCAAGAAACCTAACTAGGGAAGGATTAAACACCCAAGGGCAGCGAGATGCAGAAGAAAGCTCTTCTGGCAGAGACTAGCCCACACGTAGGGAGACTGCCTCATAGCCATGTGCTTGAGCCTGCAGCACTCCAGCATCAGCCTCTGGTGGCTTCCAGACATGACTGACTGCAATTTTCACCCTGATTAACTTTCAGGAATGCCCGTGAGAAGGAGCAGCAAAGATGATGGAGGTGGGGGGAAAATCCTCCACTCCAGGACATGGCATTTCCCCTGACGGGTCACAAGGCGTGGAGCAAAGGGGTTCAGTGAGACAGGAGAGATCCCAGAGAGCAAACAGAACCCTCCAGGCAGCCCTGGGAGAGTATCCATGGAAGAGCCGCTGGCCCCCACTGCCCGCCAATGCTCCGAAGGGCTTGCCAGGAGCCAAGGCACGAGGGGCCGCAGTGCCGGCCGAGGCCCTTCCTCCCGCCGCTGGCAGCCAGCCGGCAGCTCTCCCCATATGCCGCCTCTGCACAAGATCCCTTTTTGTTTCCTTTTACGACTAAAGAACCTCGGGGCTGGGGGCGGGGGGGAGAGGATAAAAAACACGCCTGCCTTTCCCGAGCTGCGGCGCTCACTCCCAGCACCGCGTTTGTAATCCCCTGGCTGGGCTTGTTTGGGTTGGATTTTTTTGTTAAGTAACTCCCATGTCTTTTCTGCAGATTTCTTTTTGAGATGTTCCCCTCTCTCCCCACCCCCTCTCTCTAGAGATGGGGGAAGAGAATGAGAAAAAAAAATAAAAAGGGAACGGTTGAACGGGAGCCAGCTGGCACGCACAAGAGGAGCCGGAGAAATCTGCACAAAGGAGCTTCCTCACTCACTTGCTGCTTTCAGCTGAAGAAATCGCACAGGGGAGGAGGCTTCGCTCTCCCCCAGACAGCAGTCAAGCCGTAGCAGACAAAGGAGATTTACGTGACACCCTCCAGAACTGCCACCCAACGGGGGCAGGATCCCTCCAGCGCCTTCACCCAGTGGGGGGCCAAGCTGTTGCAAAACACGCTGGAGCATGAGGGTTCCCAAATGAGCTGTTCGCTGGGGAGCGAAGGAAGGTTTTGAATGGAAGAGCCACGCTCCCATCTCCGAGCTCGTGCTGGGAGAACTTCAGCGGCTCTCGGGGCCAAGCAAGCTACCAGGAGGGAGACAGCTGAACCCAATTTGAGTAAAATGGAGCCACCCTGCTTTTTTTTTAATATGGAGGTGCACCCCTTGGGGACTACATCTTCCAGCATGCACTGCAGCCAGAGCACCCGGAGAGACGGCAAAAAACTTCTGCAGGGACTCCAAGTTTCTGCAGGCTGAGCCTTGACACTGGAGATGAACCTGACACAGGGCAGAGCTTGAGTCATGAGTCATTTACTGGCATTCTTCAGAAAAGCCTGAAATATTTCAGGCCAGGCATTACAGAAGCAGGACTGACGAGGTCACTGGAAGAGGCCAGAGATGGAAGAAAAATGCACCTTCAATCCTGGATTCATTTTTAGGCTCCTCACTCCCAAAAGGACATTGAGTGGCAGGAGCACATCCAGAGAGGGGCTACAAAGACTGGGAAGGGTCTAGAGCACAAGTCTTGGGAGAAGCAGCTGAGGGACCTGGGGTTGTTCAGCCTGGAGAAAAGGAGGCTCAGGGGAGACCTTCTCACTCTCCACAGCTCCCTGACAGGAGGTTGGAGCCAGGTGGGATTGGTCCCTTCTACCAAGAAACAGGACAAGAGAAAACAGCCTCAAGTTGCAGCAGGGGAGGTTTAGGTTGGACATGAGGAACAATTTCTTCCTTCCAAGGGTTGTCCAGGCCTGGCACAGACTGCCCAGGTCACTGGTGGAGTCACCATGATCCAAAGAGGGTTTTCCAAGCTGTGGAGATGTGGTGGTGCTGAGGGACATTCATCAGAACAGCTAAAACTCATCGCTGGCTTCTTATCAATGCTTCTTTAACCCCAACAGCAAACCAGCACTGAGGAGAAGCTCAATCAAGAGCTGAAAACTCAAAACTTGAACACAGCTCCATGGCCAAAACCCCTTAACTTCCCTCAACTCCCAACATGTTAGCAACACACTAGGACCAAAAAAAGGGGGAAACAAAAAGGAGGAAACATTTCAGGCCTTTATATTGTAAAATGGGGAAAACCGGAACAAGTTCCTCTTTACTCCTCCCATTGCTCTCAGAAGTGTCATCACCGAAGTCCCAATTGTGCCTCAAGAGATGCAGTTCATCAGATTTACAATTATTTGATTTTGATGTATCTTGCATTTTTATTTCAAGCTGCCTACATATGTATGGAGTAAACCACAACTCTTACCTCCTCTGCCAACACACGAGGAAGTCCAGAGCTTCATATTTCAAGAAAACTAACATCAGGAAAAACATCACTCAATCACATGGTGCTCTACTCAAGCAGGAGGCACAGCAATACCTACAGACGCACACAACCACACCAAATATCAAATCATTCCTTTCCCATGAAGGACAGCAGCCAAATGCCACCTTCCCAGTACACCCACTTGCTCTCCACCAAATCAAGCTGCTGTCACTTCTCTGGTGGGAAGCTGAGCAAACACCATTGTTACACAGAAGCGTGAATGTACGATAAAACTGTAGAGTAGATCAGGTTGAAAAGGACCTTGAAAGGAAACCTGGCTCAGCCATCTGTGGCAAAGGGAGCCCAGATGAAATGAGAGCAACCAGGCTGGTGAAGGGNACAGCAGCATGGACTTAGAGAAGCACCATGGCAGCCAGGACAGACTAGAGCCATGCCAACACTTTATTATGACTCCCACAGCACTGTCCCCTTACCAATGCTGCTGCAGAACTAAGCAGGAAGAAGCAAGGCTCAGGCTTGGCTGTTCTCTGGATGCTGACTGCTCACGCAAAAACGCCAAGCGAGACTTCTTCCAGCAAGCACAAGCTTGCAGACTTGTATTGGTTTGTGTCAGCACCAGTGTGGTGAACAGGACTAGGGCACAGAATGTCCCCCCAGACTGGGCACTGGGGAGGCCACCCCTCAAATCTTGGGCTCATTTTTCATTCCCTCACTCTAAGGACATTGGGAGGCTGGAGAGTGACCAGAGAAGTGCAACAAAGCTGGGGAAGGGTCTAGAGCACAAGTCTGGTGAGGAGTGGCTGAGGGACCTGGAGTGATTCAGCCTGGAGAAAAGGAGGCTCAGGGGAGACCTTCTCACTCTCCACAACTCCCTGACAGGAGGTTGGAGCCAGGTGGGGTTGGTCTCTTCTCCCAGGGGACAAGCAACAGGACAAGAGGAAACAGCATCAAGTTGCAGCAGAGGAGGTTGAGGTTGGAGCTGAGGAACAATTTCTTCCCTGCAAATGTTGTCAAGGCCTGGCCCAGGCTGCCCAGAGCAGTGGTAGAGTCCCCGCCCCTTGAAAGGTTTCAAGGCTGTGGAGATGCGGTGCTGAGGGACATGGTTTAGTGGTGTCCTGGCAGTGCTTAGCTAATGGTTGGGTTAAGTAATCTTAAAGGTCTCTATCAAACAAAATAATTCTAAGATTTCAAAATCTTCAATAGCTGAAAACAGCTTTCTCAGCAACTCCAGCACTCAAATCCTCATCCATAAACAGGTGTCCAGTGCTCTCAACATTTGGCTCTACTGAGAAAGTGGAACTGAAAAACCAGCTCATACAGTGAGTAAAATAACAGAGCCAGCTTCCTTCCAGCAAGCTCAGCTCTGTCCTGAATTAAAGACATCCAACAGGGATTTACCCATCACCACTGGGTATCCAAAGGGATTTACCCCTCACCACTGGGTATCCAAGTGGAAGACACCACCATATAATCTGCAGGTGCAGGTTTAACAATAACTAGAAACACAACCCCACTTTCACCTCAAAGCTGCACCCCCCCTCACCCCGCAATCCCCAGGTGCCACAGCATCACCTGCACATAGCAGGCGCCTGGAGGGCATTGGCAGAGGAGAGCCCAGCACTGCAGGGTTCAGCTGTCACAGACTGACATACAGACCGCTAGCAGCTACGTGACGGCGAAAGCAAAAAGCGACCCAGTGAGCAATAACCAGCCGGGATCATCTCAGAAGCACTTCAGATGAGCCTAAGCGAGACAAGCTGGCGCACTAAGGCTCATTGCAGGCGTGCTGGCATCACAGGACACGGCCCCGGTACTCTCCTACCACCACAAAGCCCTCTCTTACCACCACAAAGCCCATTCTTCTTGAACACAGCCAGCCATGCCACTGCCAAAAATAACATTAAATGCTCAAAATGGTACGTCTGAGCAAATCTGTCTGGCACCATCACGCTTCCCATGGGGACAAACCTGGGGATTGATTCCCCTTAAAGCACAGAGCTGGTTTCCACTGGGAACAAGGAGCAGCCGTGTGTATTTAAAACCAGTCTGGTTACACCCTTGCTAAGCCCAGCACAGCAGTGAACTGATTTATGAGAGGCTTAACGGTATCTGAATCAGTGGCCTGTCCTCACGCGCAACCTCACAGGGGGTAGAGAGCACATAAAAATAACCCCAAAGGCTTACAAATCTCAGATGAAGCTCCGTGCGGGCTGGAAGATGGCCAGCAGCCTGAGAAAGTCGGCGGTGAGAGGAAGCGGCAAGATGGATGGGAGTCGGAAAGCTCCCTGAAGCATCAGTCACAGAGATGGGAAGAAGAGCTGGTGAAGACCAAAAGACAATGAAGGGGCATAAATAACCACTGGAGTGAGCACTGGGGGAAAAAGCAAAGAGCTTGCCCTTTCTCCCCCTGCTCGCCTGACACCATCAGAGGGACCTTGGAAAGGCACCTGCAGGTTTGGTGCCAGCCCAAGGTTCTGGTGGGATCAGAGCGAAGGGCCTCCAAACAGGCCATTTGTACCCTTTCCTAGGGGCTTTGGAGGCAGGACTCCTCGCCTCATTCCAGGCCACCCTAATATTCCACTGCCTCCCAGTCCCAAGCTGAGGTTCTCAGGGTTGCAGCTACAAGGGTTTCTAAGGAGATCACCCTTCCCAGAGGTGCAGCAGGAAGGGCAAGCACCAGCTGAGTTGGGAGATGCAGGGAGGGCTCCTTGCTGATATCAACATCTCCTTTCTGTCATCTTCATCCAGAGGAAGAGCAGCAGGATGATTCCAGCCGAGCAATGCCCCATAGAGAGGCAGTCTCCCAGCCACAGCCCCACCTTGACAGGAGAGGGGCATGAGGTTTGGAGAGGACTGCCAGACACCAACTTGTTCACTCCTAGAGAAGGGAGAGCTTCTGGGCTTCGTTTTTTTCTTCCAGGAGATGAGCCTGTCAGCAGCCTTGGCTGCTTCCCAAGCTTCAGACGAGGCTGAACATTGCTCAGCTGCTCCACAAATGAAGGAGCTGCCATTTCACCTATTAACGCCATTAATTCCCTTCACTCGATAACCAATTAGGGCACCTTGGCTATGCCAGCTAAGGCTTCACTTGCAGCAGAGGACCCTCGGCACGGCCAGGATCTCTCTTGCTGTCATGTTGTCAAGCCATCAGCCTGGGACCCCACTGGGGGAAAAACTGACAAGACCACAAAGCAAAGGAAGGAAAGCGCAGGCAGACAGGAACAGACGCAAGCAGAGCCCAACACACCCCCTCCCCATTAATTTTTTTCCTCTGGGAGAGATAATAAATAAATAGGTGTATCTCACAGATTTAACAGAGCACATTTGCCAGCTATTCTATACATCAGAAAGTTGCTAATTCACACTAGCAACCCATTGCAAATCACCAAATTTGGTGAGAAAGTAGTAAACAAACAAATAAATAAACAAAACCAGAACAAAACAAAACACAAAACCAGCCAGAACCATGCGTCAAAGCATATGCAGCTTTTTTTGGATAGTCCTAGTTGCCTTTTAATTACTTGTGGTGACAGGTAGAGAGGGAAGGTGCAGATCAGATGTGAAACCTAAATGAAATAAATAAGAAAGCAGGACAAGAAACTTCACAGTGTCACCAGCTCCTCAATCTTTGGGGAAGGAGCAGTAATTCTCCCGGAGATTAGCAAGGCTCTACCTCTTCGATTGAATTCATGTCTCGGTCATTACACACCTCATTTTCACTTCTCTAAGAGCTGCAGAGCAGCCTCCTCCTCCCAGAGAAGCACCAGCCAAACTCTGGACTCACGTGAGCCCAAAACATTCCATTCAAACAAAACTACAAATTTCAGCAAATTGATTGGGAAAAAAAAATAATTCTCCACTTTGTTTTGCTGTCAATAAATCGGCACAGCCATGCAAAGAGCCAAGGTGTCTCACAGGCAGACAGATCACCCTTCCAGGCATCATAGGAGTGGCTGAGCGGGCCCAGGGACAGCTCGGAGGGACAATCCCAGAGTGCAAAAGCCTTTTTGTGTCCACAACATGCCTGGGGAAAGAACTGCATTAAAGAGACAAAGTTATCTTCCCTTTTTCGTTCTTTTCTCTCTTTTTCTTTCTTTCCATACTCAATACACAAGGAAACAAACTGTAGAGGTTGAGCATTTAGTATTTAAATACAAAAAACAAGATTTTCCTGAAATTGTCCTTAATTCATCCACAAGAATGCACTCTCATCATTTAGACCCTCTTCCTCCTCACACACACCCCCCTCATGTGACATCTAAGCTGACACTTCAGCAGTGACGTCAGTAATTTTTTGTGTGTTCGAAGGACACTCAGCTGCAGCCAAAGCGAAAACAACCTCTTGGTTTCATTTCCAGAAGTGGTATATCCACCAAAACCCAGAAGTGAAATAGAAAAAGAAATTACAAAAATTCGAGAAAAGAAATCACAGAACCAACCAGAGTCATGAGCAAGTTTCGTATTCCCTGTTTTCCTTATGGTAGGACTTAAGAGCAAAACCTCCCTCCTTCCAATGCCACCACTTCACACCACAAGGCCCTCGCTCTCCACAGCAGGAACACGCATTCTGGATGCAACTGGGTGGCTAAAGATGCTGCAACTTCACTGTGATTTATCTTTCTCCCTTTCCTCATCTGAGGCAGCCTGGCACAGGGACATGGTGGTGGCTGCTGCTGGGGTAGCTACATGTGGCCACTGCTGAGCTCCCAGAATACATACATGCTCTGAGTTGGCTCATCTACCTATCCTTGATTGTCCAAATGGCCCTTCATACACAGATGAGCGCCTCGACATCCCCAAAACCCTGTTGGATAGAATCATGGAATCATTTGGGTTGGAAAAGACATTTAAGATCATCAAGTCCAACCATTAATCCAGCTCTGCCAGTACACAACTAAACCATGTCCCTCAGCACCACATCTTCACAGCCTGGAAACCCCTGTGGGGATGGAGACTCCACCACTGCCCCAGGCAGCCTGGGCCAGGCCTGGACAACCCTTGTAGGGAACAATTGGTCCTCACATCCAACCTAAACTTCCCCTGGTGCAACTTGAGGCCATTTCCACTTCTCTTGTCACATGTTCCTTGGGAGAAGAGACCAACCCCACTTGGCTCCAGCCTCCTGTCAGGGAGTTGTAGAGAACAAGGTCTCCCCTGAGCCTCCTTTTCTCCAGGCTGAAGAACCCCAGGTCCCTCAGCTGCTCCTCACCAGACTTGAGCTCTAGACCCTTTCCCAGCTTTGTTGAAGTGATGCAGTTGGAGACCTGCCCCCCAGCAATGGCATCATCCTCTGTCTGGCTGCTACCACCACTGCACAACCATCCAAATGATGTATTTCCTGAAGCAGGCATGCTCCACAGGGAAGGGACCATCTCTCTACACACAGAGCCCACACAGGCTTGACCTGTGCCCCTAATGCATCGAAGAGGCTTTATGGGAGAACTGCAGACAGCCCAGACCATCTCCAGTGTCTCTGGGGACTGTGGTGCTTCTCAAAACTCTCCACAAACCACCATCTGTTACGAAGAAATACAGGGCACGTTTGGGAACAGACCTGACCCTCACAACCCAGAGGCTGAGGGAACATCAGCCCATATTCTGCCTACAAAGACCAACCTCACCTCCAACTAAGTGGGAAGCCACCCCATCTCCAGTGGGCCACCCAAAGCTAATATGCTGCAGATCCAAGCAACCGAACAATGGTTAAACCATCACCATCTCTCAGCAAGGTCACCTAAGGCCTCACCGCCTTTTGGTGGGGAGCCAGCATGCAAGATGCTCCCCGTGAGCACCTGCCCACTCCCAGCAGGTCCCTGCCTCCAAGGCAGGAGAAGGTGACCAGAAGCAGCAGCGTCAACACTCAAAAGGGCAGTGCTGTGCACACCATGGGCTGACACACAGCCCCGAAACAACCTACCTGGGACCATAAATACCATCTCATTTACATAATACCGTCCGGATAAAGAGGACAAAGAGGCTTATTGCATTACAGCTGGGACTGGTGTTGCATCAGCACCCAGAGGACCTAATCCCAGTTGGAACCAAGCTGTGCAGGATGGTGGCGAGACGCATCCCAGCTCCCAGCCTGCCCAACACCAGAAGCTTGTCCTCCTCCCTCCACGAGGAAGCAAAGATCCCTTTTTAGGCAACACACACTCAGAAAATCACAAGGAAATTGCAGCAATGGACACAACTCTGGTCCCCAACCACCTTTTTATCGTGACTAAGCACCAGTGATAGGTCACCAACATCTGACACAGTTCACAGACATGGGAGTGATGCCCACACCAAAGCACTAGAAAGGCGAGGCAGCTTCTGTTTCAATTCATTGAATTAAAATTAAAAAGATCCTGTAAATATAATCCGGAGGCAAATCTCAATTCAAGACAGCCCCACTTCTCAAAGAGCCTAAACCAGATGGAGCCAACTCTGGTCCTTCCTTCTCATTCATACAAAATAAAGACAAGACAAGCTGTCTAGTAGCGCCAACACAACACTGGAAGCCCTCAAGAGGAGGTTTGCCTCCATTCTACTTCACCAGCTCTTTCTTCCCCCCCCCAAAAAGCTTTAAAAGGAAAAAAACTTTTGAGGCAGCAGAAGTCAACGTCCAACAAGGTGGGCGCAACGAGCGTGGGGGGGCGGTGCAAGCAGAGGGAGGGAGAGGTGACTTGCAGTTACTACCCAAATTGGACCAACATTCCTTATTTGCAGCACTTTCTCCCCCCTAAAGGGGGGGCAAAAAACAAACCAAAACACAACACACTGTTTTGGGCACGGCACTGGGAAACACGTGCATTAAGAGACGCCTACGTGCAAATGCGCACACGTGCCAGCTAACGAGCAGCCGAATGGCGACTCACAACACGCTCTGGAAACCAAGTCCAAGCGCCCAGCTCGGAGGGAAAAAAAAAATTAAAAAATAAAGGAAATAACCCCCACCCCGTGTCCTGGCCATACTCAATTACAGATCATTACAACTTGCTTGATAATTAATTTCCTCTGGTGGCTCTAACCAGCTCGTGGCCCTGGTCCCAAACGTGAGGCCAGTTTAGGTGAAACATTAAATCCTTGTCCTTTTGCACCAGTGAGACAGTTGCGCTCCCAGCACCGCGCACGTCACCCTTCCTCAGATAGGGAGAGGAGAAAACCTCACTGGGGTGACCAAGGGCGAAAAAGGGTGAGGTTTTTATTTACTTATTTTTTGTTTTGAGACCAAAATGGCTTCAAAATAATAAATTATAAATTATTTCTGGTCAAGAGCTGATCAATAAAATTAGTGGATTTTTCAAGCGCCATGCGTGTGCAGTCGCTTACTGCCAACAAAGAGCTAGAAATGTGCAGCATAATCTGCTGCCGGAGTCATCACACAAAGTATGGAAATAGGTTTTCCTGAGGATGTCCAGGTGAGAAAGGCTGAGAGCACCCACTGGAGCCTGAAAACCAGCATCCTTAATTCTTCTGGAGATGGAGGGGGGTGGTGGGGAGTGGGAAAAGGGCCCATGAGCACTTCAGTTCATGCTGCAAAAAAAATGTGTCTAACACCTCCTCCGAGGGAAAAGGCCTTCCAAGAAAAGGGGGAAAAAGGAAAGGAAAAAAGCAAAGAGGGCTGCTGGGAGATGGAGAGGAGCCAAGTCTCACAGACCAGACCTGAACCTGTGACCTTCCTCATGTATGCAATGGTCAGGAGAGCTTCATGGCAGCAGTGGCTGCCCTCACCCCACAGCCTTTCTGGGATTCGATGCCTCGACACAGCCACGTTGTCACCCTCGGTGTCACACACACACCACCACTCGGGAGCGTGGTCCCAAAAC
>VWZY01000177.1:156218-168606 GCA_013399075.1 Chloroceryle aenea
CTGCAGGCAGATTGGGCAAAGCAATCTCAACGTCCTGGCTCTCCCACCCAGCCACCAAGACCAAGTCTTCTCCTACCTCCTTCTCCCCATGGCACCAGGAGCCCAGGATGTCACCCCAAGCTCCCCCACTCCTATGGGCACCACAGACATTTCAAGGCACATCCACCCAAGAGAGGAGGATCTCCATAAAAGAAAAATGAACGAGGAAGTCGCCAGCTGNATGGGCCGCAAAGGCTCTGCACCCTCCTCCTCCTCCTCCTCTCTGATGGGGTAGTGACAGGAACTGAGGCCCAAAGTTGGGACAACCTGCAACCACTGACCACAGGAGCACTGGAGGAGAAGAAGGGATGGTGGCAGTGCCAGGGGGTTGCTCCATCTTCCAGTCACCCTTGCTGGCAGCACATAACTTCTTGGGAAAGCTGGGTAAGAACACATCTGTTTTAATGCTTTTCAGAACATGACAGATAAAGCGATATCTAAAAGTGCTCTGGGATCCATCCTGTGCCTGCTTTCCAGAGTCCAGGACCATCTGGGCACCCTTCACTCTCCAAGGCTCACACCATCACTTTCTGCTTCATTAACCCCTTCTTTGCTCCCTGATGGATCTTTGTGTCCAGCTTCCCTGGAAAGAGGGGATGAAGAAAAAACAACAAACCACAATAAACCCTCATTGCTCTGTATTTTTAAATGCTATTTGCAATGCAAATCAGCTGGAGGCTGCAAGGTCTCCTACTTAGTGTGTTCCTGTCACATCCAATTATCGTGCTTGAGGAGACAGGCGGTTCCAGCCACCGTGGCCTCCCTCAATGGGCACGACACCAGCGAGCTGGGGACAAGTGTGTCCGGGGCGGCAAACAAACACCAGAAAGGGGGAAACTCTGCAAGGAGGAGGGTAAATGAACATCCAGCACTCACCCAATGCTACTACTGGTGGAGAAACCAATCCCTGCAATGCCAGTCTACATGTCTGAAGGAGGTGGGGGGCCCTCAAGCACTGTGTCAGGGATATGTTTCTCCCTGGAATGGTGCAAAGCTGGGCCTGGGAACAATAGACCCTCAGTTTGGGGACAGTGATGCAATGGAGCACACAATGTGATGGGGATGTGATGCTGTTCTGCCAAGTGTCAGGATGGTGGCCTCCAAGGCCAGCAGCTGTGAGAGCTGCACAGCTTTGGCCACCGAGCATCACCATGGGGAGTCCAGGTATCTGCAGCACGATGCTCCAGCAGGACCTGGACAGGATCTGGCCAGGCTGGATTGATNGAGCTGAGGAACCTGGGGTTGTTCAGCCTGGAGAAAAGAGGCTCAGGGGAGACCTCCTCAGTCTGCACAACTCCCTGACAGGAGACGGGTGGGGTCAGTTTCTTCTCCCAGGGAACAAGGGCCGGGAAAAGAGAGAACAGCCTGAAATTGGCAGCAGAGAAGGTTTTTTTCTCCACAAGGGTTGTCAAGGCCTGGCCCAGGCTGCCCAGGGCACTGGTGGAGTCCCCATGATCCCTGGAGGGGTTTCCAAGCCATGGAGATGTGGTGCTGAGGGCCATGGTTTAGTGGTGCCCTGGCAGTGCTGGGCTAAGAGTTGGAATTGAAAATCTCTTCCAACCAAAATGATTCTATGATTCTATGACCTGAAACAAATGCTGCCTCCAATTGTCCTTCAGAGCCCTTGGTGGCTTTGCTGCTATCTCTGCTCTTCCACCTGGGAGAGAAACAGGACACTAGAACATGGGATTTGCGCAACTCCTGCAGGAGAAACCAAAAGCCAGGCACAGTGTGCAAGTCCTGAGGGCAATGGAGGAGCCTTGGAGAAGCATCCCTGCCCCCCTCTTCCTGCCCATAATATACTAAGGATGCTCCCACTCTCCCATGCAAAGCTCCCTCCTCCACGTAGAAAGTGATGGTGACCTTCAGCAATGCAGCAGAGCAAAGAGCCAGCCTCCTGGAAAGGCTTTGTCCTCAGCCAGCGGTGGTCACCTTCTCTAAGTCCACATCTCCCTAGGACCTCACCTCCCTGCTCCTGCTCCCCTGCTTCTTCCCATCCTCCAAATGCTAGCCTCCACCCGACTCCACAGCTGGGAGCAGGGACAGGGCTCCAATGTGAGCCCCTCGTGAGGGACATGGGGGTTCAACAAGGTTGCACCATCAGGAGAGGGGGCATTGGGATCACAGTTTGATCCCAAGGAGATGGTCAGACAGAGCCTGTCCCAATGCCAAAATCCCAATACCCAAAACATGCAGACAACACTTTTCTCAGGAGAGGCACATTACAAAACTGCTTTACTCAGGATGTCCCTCCAGGACAACACAGCCTCCCTGAAACCGATCCTCCCTCTCTGGCGTGAGGTTTGGGCCAGCCTTGCTCCCCTCTGAGCTCAAGACAGAAGTTTCACAAATCAAAACTGTCACGTGTATAAAAAAACCCCCGCAAGTGGGCCAGAGTTTGCAAGTCACAGATCCGCCAACTGAAACGCATCTCATCAAGTTTAAATTGGGAGCAGAAACCAGATACTGCTGAGGTCTTGGTGCATCAGGTGCCAACCAGGACACTGAATGGCATCTGCATACCTCTGCCACCATCACAAGTGAGAAAATGCAGTCTGAGGCTATGACAAAAGGCAAAATTGAGTGTTACCGTTTTCAGGCAGAGGTTGGAAGATGGTCTCCTACAAAGTCTGGGAGATCCACCATCATCTATGTGGGAGAAGACTTGTCAAATGGGTCTAAGGCTGGGGATCATGCTCCTAACCACGATGTAACCAGTCTCCATCCCTTCCACACAAACAATAAACCTGGCACCAAAATTCGAGCTGTGCTACTTTATTTTTTTTTCCCCTTCCCATCCCTAGGCTGGTAGAAACAACTAATTTCCAATGGAGAAGGGCTTGGATGCCACCGTGGCAAGATTCATGATGTTATCTGGCAAGGAAAACTGCTCTAGCTTGGCTTCCTAATAAGACAAACTGGCATTCTGTCATGGCTTCAAGGAGACTGGGGCAGCTGGTGAGCTCAGGTGGGGACAGGAGCTGGACCTTCACCTTGCACATGTTCCAGATTTGAGAATCAAGCTTTTGATGGCCTCTGATGTAATGCCAGCTCCGATTCAAGCAGTGCCTTGCCCTGATGAAAGGTCAAAGGCTTCCCTGCTGCAGAATCAGAGCCGGCTTCCTTCCAGGGTATTCAACCAAGCCTCCTCCAAGGAGGGAAGTGTCACAACACAAAGGGGACGATGTGACAGATGGGGAGGGGAACCAGCAGCACCTACACCCAGACGCCCAGAAATGGGCCACCCTGAGCTCACACCACACAGCAGCTTCCCCTTTGTGGCTACAGGGAGGCAGATGTGGTAGTGAAGGGGCCAAAAGAGCCTGGACGAGAGCAAGGAGAGGTTAAAACTCAAAAAAAAAACAAAGGGAAAAGGCCACGGCGGCTACTCCAGCCGGAACAACGACGAGGCTGTTCTACCACACCAAAGGCGTTCGCATCCTCAATAAGTTGGCGCAGCCCCGTCTGCTCATCAGCGTGCTGGGAAAGACCCGTCCCAGGCAGCAAGAGCCGAGTGTGGTGGTTCACCAAGCACTGGCCGAATGCACCTCACTAATGTTGCTACTGAAGGCTGGGAAGAAACCAAATTGGTTTGCCCTGCTCGATATCCCCAATGCCCAGGGAGAGTGAAGCTGGGGGAGAATGGTGCTTCTCTGAACAGAGAAGGGAAAAAACCTCAAAACCAACAAAAACGCTGTGCTTTAAAAGTCCTTACTGACTTACTCCGAGAATTCCTTCAAACAAGAAAGAAAAGACAGTCATCAGCTCTGCTAAACAGCCAAGACTTTCTGCTTATGTAGCTTTTAGCCCGTCAAATTAATTTTTCCCATCCTCTGGAAGCACGGAACGGTGCCTTCCCCAGGCTGTGTGGTGGGGAGGCTGCTAATAAGACCAGAGCTGACCGGGGGCTCCCCAGCTGCCGCAGCCCTCCTCCATCCTTCTGACGGCAGCAGGCAGGAATAACTGGCAGCCTGCGGAGGGGCTGGTGGCTCATAAAAAGGCCTAACAACGCTGGCAAGCAGAGCATGGGCAGATGCTACGGCGCTTCCCTGCAAGCTCTGCCAGGACATCCCATCCTGCCGATGGAGAACATCCATCTGGCTCTTGCAGCTCTCGCTGCTTCAAGACCTCACCATGCACAGGGGTGAGGGGGTAATTCTGAACTGCAGGCAAGGAACTAGCACAGATCATGGGATCATGGACTTGGGGGTGGGAAAGGAAGTCTGAAGACCATCTGGTCCAGCAGGGTCACCCAGAGCAGGGAGCCCAGGATCACATTGTCCAGGAGGGTTTGGAGTCTCTCCAGAGAAGGAGACTCCACAACCTCCCTGGGCAGCCCAGGACAGGCTCTGACAATCTCACAGTGAAGAATTTCCTCCTCCTGTTCAGATGGAACCTCCTGGGTTCCAGTTTGTGCCCATTGCCCCTTGTCCTGTCACTGGGCACCACTGACAAGTCTGTCCCCATCCTCTTGCCCCCCAGGGGCCCTTTAGCTCTTGATCAGCATTGATCAGATCCCCTCTCAGGCTTCTCTTCTCCAGCTGAACAGCCCCAGGGCTGTCAGCCTTTCCTTGCACAGAGATGCTCCAGGCCCCTCAGCATCTTCAGAACCTCCCCTGGGCTCTCTCCAGTAGTTCCCTGTCTCTTGAATCAGGGAGCCCGGATCTGGACAAATACTCCAGAGATGGCCTCCGTAAGTCAGAGTAGAGGGGGAGGAGAACATCCCTCAACCTTCTGGCCAAGCTCTTCTGAACGCACCCCAGGAGACCATTGGACCTATTGTCCCTGAGGGCTTATTACTGGCTTATGGGGAACTAGTTGTCTACCAGGACCTTCAGGTCCTTCTCTGCTGAGCTGCTTCCCAGCAGGTCAACCTTCACTTGTACTGGTGCAGGGGGTTATTCCTCCTCAGGTGCAGGACCCAGCACTTGCCCTTGTTCAACTTCATCAGTTCAACATCCCCCCCAAGCATCGCACCACTGGTTCATATCCTGACCCAGGCTGATGCCAGAAGTGGATCAGCCGCAGACACGATTGCTTTCTGCCTCCCAAGCATTTGCAGAGGCAGGAAGAGGCGTGTGTTTGGAAAGAAGCAACATCTGGAGAAAGGGGAACTGAAGACAAAAAAAAAGTATTACAGATGCATTTGAATCATTAAACAAACACCTCCAGATGAAAGAGCAGAGGGCAAAGGTTGCAAACTCATGTGGCAGGGGCAAGCCAAGGTGAGGATGCGAGCAGGCCCGAAAGGCCAAGGGGGCCATCTCTGGAAACTTTACTACTTACAGATTTTTTGTTTTCCTTTGATGGGAAACTTCACAACCATCTCCTGGGGATTAGTGCAGATAAAGACAAACGGAGAGTCAGATTCCTGGCTCAGATTCGGGTACTGCAAAACACAGACACACAGAGAACAGAGTCAGAACAAGCGCCACTTGGTGCAGAAAGAGCTTGGCGATCGGGGCAGAGAAATTGAGAGATAAGTGATATCTTTGCTTGGATTAAAACAGTTAAGATCTTTTAATGGAAAAAAATAAAACCCACAAACAATTACAGGTTTGGGTCTCAAATAGAGAGCTCCTTGCTAAGCCACTTTTCATCATGCCTCATTGCCAAAGGGTATAAACAGATTGTTTCTCTCATCCTGGCCAGCAGGTCAAGGGAGGGGATTCTTCTGCCCCTCTGCTCTGATCTGGTGAGACCTGCCCTGCAGTGCTGGGTCCAACTCTGGAGTCCTCAGCACAGGAGAGACAGGAACCTGTTGGAGCAGGGCCAGAGGAGGCCACAGCAATGATGGGAGGGCTGGAACCCCTCTGCTGGGAGGCCAGGCTGAGAGAGTGGGGGTTGTTCAGCCTGGAGAAGAGAAGGCTCCAAGGAGACCTTCTTGGGGCCTTTCAGAAAGATGGGGACAGACTTTTGAGCAGGGCCTGTTGCAACAGGACAAGGGGGGATGGTTTTAAGGTAAGAAAGGGAGACTTAGATAAGAGAGAAGGAATACAATTTTAATGCTGAGTGTGGTGAGATCCTGATCCATGTTGCCCAGAGAGGTGGTCAATGCCCCATCCCTGGAACCATGCCAGGCAAGGTTAGCTGGGGCTCTGAGCAACCTGTTCTAGTTGCAGATGTCCCTGCTCAGTGCAAGGGGGTTGAACTAGATGAGCTTTGGGGGTCCCTTCCAATGCAAGCTGTTCCATTAACCATGGGGGGAAAAGGAGAAAACAAATCCACTCAGTGTGGGGAGCACACCGAAGCCCTGTCTGGATGCAGCTCAGCCTCACCGCTGTTCAGAAATGAAATGCAAAACAGCAATAAAAAAATGTAGATGCCAATTATTGCTTCAGATTCTCCATTAGCTGCAGCCCCTGTGCTGACAGGCGCAGAGCAAGGATATGCCACAATGCTGCTCCAGCCCAGGAAGCCCTGTCCAAACAGGCTGCGGAAGCGGTTTTTCTTCCATGGGAAAACTGCCTTCTTTTTTTTTTTTTTTTGTGTCCCTGCCTTCCTCAAGCAGATCCGTCAAGGCTGCTGTAGGGGACAGGATGCCAGAGCAGATGGAGCAGCGTGTCCTGGCAAATCCCCCATTTGTTACTAACAAATGACTCCGAGGCTCGAGTGCTTTGAAAAAGCTCTCGCGGACCTGCCAAGATGAGTTTGGATTTGCCCTGGAACAGCTGGGCACAGAGCAGGGGAGCGGGGAGCAACCCGCCCTCTCCGTGCTGTGATGGGCTTTGGCAGAGTCGCCAGCGGTTAGGAGAGATTTACAGAAGCCCGGCACTGGGACTGGAACCAGGGAAAGTGTTTCCAGCCCCTCTTGTTTTACAACGGTGCAGTAAGAGCCGCTCGCTCACGTACATGCACTTGGCTGCTCTGAGGCAACACACACGCCGGGGCAGAGGGAGCTGCACTGACCGTGCCGCCCGGCTGTACCGACCCGGGGCTGGACGGATTTCTTCCACTTGGGTTTTTTTTCGGCTGAGCCACATTACTTGACTTGCTTCCACAGCTCCACAATGATGCCAAGGATTTTCAGTTCCTATCTGTGGGGAAGGAGGATCTCGGAAGGTTAGAAGGAGCCAACGTGAATATCCCCGGCCAGCACCTGGTGAGTGCAAAATGCTGGTGCCACTTTATTGTTCTCGGCATCATAGGGGTGACTGGTGGCCCCTTCTGATGTACCCAGTGGCTCCCACACCAACCTGGTCACAGAATTGGTCCACCCCCATTCTCATGGGTCAGCCAGTGGTATCTTCATCCAGGTTGTGTGCCTGGGACCAGTATGCCAAAGAAGTCTTCCTGCCTGGAGGAAATATGCTTCCCAAATCTCCTCAGCCACCACATGTCCCCCCTCAAACACCTTGCAGCCTGCCACCCTGGGAATATCCTCGTAACAGCTCCCCTGGCATCAGCGGCGAAGGCAACAGTCGGGTCAGATTCTCCACTGACACCTTCCATGCAAAACCAGGATCAAGCCTTCAGCTCCAAGATCTCCCAGTTCAACCCGATCCCAAGACCAAGGCAGATGCCACAGCTGGGACTTGGGTTTACGCTTCCACACCACAGCCTTTCATCTTGGCTCCCGGGGTACATTGCTGTACGTGTGCCAAATCCCTTCATGTTCTGCCTTTTAAAAGCCCTGGTCCTTTCTCTGTCATCTCACTCCTGGGAGGTGGAGAAGGAGCCCCTCATCCACCCTCTGCATTTAAGGCTTCCTATTGTACCTATCCCAGAAACCTCTTATCCCATCCCAGTGAACAACAAAAGCTGAATATTCCTGCCTGTCAGAGTTGGGAAAGAGCTGTAACCCTTTCCTCTGCCCAGAAACAAGATGCTCCCAAGTGGAGAAGATGAAGCTGAGCTCCCACAAGATACTGAACCCTCATAAGATGCTGAACTGACCTCTCAAGAGTTCCTTTCTTCCCCTGCTCCCTTCCACAAGTCAATTCAACTCATTCATCCTGCAGAAATGTTGGGAGCTTTTGGGTAAAGTCACTTTTCTGCCAGGTGAACAGGCTGAACTGCTCAGAGAACGGTCCAGTGAAGGTGGTAAATGGCAGGAGCTTATGGTCAGGAGCTGGTAGGACTTAAGGCCCCTCTTAAAGATCAGCAAGAGGTTAGATGTGTCCACTACATCTCTTAAAACCACTGCCTAAAAACTGAATGGACAAACAAACAGACAGGTTTCTGACACAAAACATTTCACTCGGACCAAGGGCACAGCCTCTTCCCAGTGTGCCCATAACTGGCTGCCCCTGTTTAACATGTTTAGAAGCCATGAACCTCATTCCCTAGAGGACATTGGAGCTGTCAGTATTTCTCACTCAAAATCTCTCCTGTTGCTTTTTAGTACCCTAAACAGTGCTTGCTCTTGACATCACACATGATCACCATGAGCAACACTGCCTGTAGACACCTACCAACTGTATCTACTCATCTGGTCATTGACAGGCTCAGGACAGTCAGCATGGCTAAACAGTGGCACTCCTCTGACAATACAGGACTTTCTGAAGCATTGCTCAGCGCTAGGACATTGGTACCCACCTGCCCCATGCTGAAGATGCCTCCCCTGTTGGCAACTACTCAACTGGAGCATGTCCAGAGAAAGGCAACAAAGCTGGGGAAGGGTCTAGAGCACAAGTCTGGTGAGGAGCAGCTGAGGGGCCTGGGGTTGTTCAGCCTGGAGAAAAGGAGGCTCAGGGGAGACCTTCTTGCTCTCCATGATGACTCTCTGACAGGAGGTTGGAGACAGGTGGGGTTGGTCTCTTCTCCCAAGGAACAAGAGGGAACAGCCTCAAGTAGAGCTCCAGTGGAGGTTCTCCACAAGTGTTGTGAAGACCTGGCTCAGGCTGCCCAGGGCAGTGATGGAGTCCCCATCCCTGGAGGGGTTTCAAAGCCATGGAGATGTGGTGCTGAGGGACATGGTTTAGTGGTGACCTGGCAATGCTGGGTTAATGATTGGACTCAATGAGGTTAAAGGCCTTTTTCAACTGAAATGATTCTATGATTCTACGACTTGCGCAGCAGACAGTACCACCAGGACACCAAAGACATTTGCCTTCATTACATTTTCCAAAGCTGCCCAAGGGTCTAACAAGTAAAACCCCCTCATTTCTCAATGTTTCCCCTGTAAGAGGACAGTCAACTCACTCTGCAACCTGCAACACAGTAAGTTTAAAAGACAGAGAACAAATTTACTTGCACCTACTACATCCTAAGGAAAGTGGATGCTTCTCATCAGCACATTGGCAAACCCCAGACTTGCCGTAAAAGCCCAGGAGCTACATCAGGTGTGACAGAGAGAGAAGACAGAACATTGCCCAGTAAAGAGGATCTGCAACAGCAGCTGTGAATAAAAGGTGAACTTGAAGTGAAACCACACTCCCTGCTCTACTGGAGACCATGAATCAAACCCAGCCAGGAGTCTGATGGGGGATGTTCCTTCTTAATTTCAATGGCACACATCATTATAATCCTGAGGATGCAAATAAGATGAGTGCCAGGACACCAGGCTTTAACATCACCTCTACTGGGAAGCAATGATGCTGGGTTGTCCCTGAAGGACAAGAGCCACCCTCGTCCAATCTTGTGGATAAGCAGGAAAGCTCAAAAGAGTGCTTTTGTTAAGGGCTGACCTGCTTGGAAGCAGCTCTGCAGAGAAGGAGTTGGGAGTGCTGGTGGACAACTAGTTCCCCATAAGCTCTTATGGCCAAGAAGGCAAATGGTCTCCTGGGGTGCATTCAGAAGAATGTGTCCAGCAGGTCGAGAGAGGATCTTCTCCCCCTCTACTCTGCCTTAGGGAGACCACCTCTGGAGTACTGGGTCCAGTTCTGGGCTCCCCAGTTCAAGAGAGACAAGAAACTACTGGAGAAAATCCAGTGGAGGCTCCAAAGATATTGAGGGGCCTGGAGAATCTCGGAAAGGCTGAGAGCCCTGGGGCTGTTCAGCTGGAGAAGAGAAGCCTGAGAGGGGATCTGATCAATGCTGACCAAGAGCTAAAGGGCCCCTGGGGGGCAAGAGGATGGGGCCCAATTCTTGTTAATGGTACCCAGTGACAGGACAAGGGGCAACAGGCACAAACTGGAACCCAGGAGGTTCCACCTGAACAGGAAGAGAAACTTCTTTGCTTTGAGGGTGTCAGAGCCTGTCCTGGGCTGCCCAGGGAGGTTGTGGAGTCTTCTCTGGAGAGATTACACACCATCCTGGACAATGTGATCCTGGGCTCCCTGCTCTGGGTGACCCTGCTGGAGCAGGGGACTTGGACCAGATGATTTCCAGAGGTCCTTTCCAACCCCTACCATGCTGGGATTCTGTAAAAATAACCATCATTTCAACAGCTAAATGGGTCTCCTTGAGCTGGAAAGATCTCAGGCTGGGAGTATCTTCTCCAGCTCTCCCACTACTGCCGGTGCCAGTGGTGGGCGGGGGGGGGGCAAGCTGTTTGGAGGGGAGAGCAGATGTCCCTGCCGCAGGGGCGCAGATGGTGGGAAGAGGGGACAGCGCCGTCAGCTGTTGGGCTGCTGCCCTTTCATCAACCTCAGGGATCTCATCTCCCAGATGATAATTTTCTTGTCTTTTTCTAACTTTCAAGGCTTTTCCTGGAAAAAAACAGCTGTGACCAGGCTCTGCTGCAGTGGGGAACGGATGATGTCATCTTGATACCACCTGGATTTTACTTCCCGCTCCTTGAAGTGAAGCGTCCCTGCTGGAGGCACTGCAGCTGGGGGGTCAGGTGCTGCAGGAGTTGCACGGGACGCCCTCTCACATGGGAAAACCATGAATCCCGGTAAATCCCAGCCCATTTGCACGTGTTCCTGCTCTGGGTTGAACGGAGAAGGATTAGACACTGGTACCTCCTTACCCCTCGTCATTGCTTCTTTGCTGTCACTCTCCTGCCCCAAAAATGATCTTTTAATCTTTATCTCTTGCTGTTTTGTTGTGGCTTTTTTTTCTCCTCTCATGACCAGCATCACTCAAAAGTTCTCTCTACACCCATATCTGCAAGGTTCCCCCCTGCCCACAATGCTCCGGGCACTTGCGCCAGCAGGGTGGTGCCTCGCCCTGCCTGATCCTCAACAGGAGCTTCATTGTCCTTCCCACTGCTCTGGACAAAGGGGTATTGTTCTGCCCACCAGCTCCAGCAGGCAACGAGCTGCTTCAGCACAACCAGAGACACTGCAGCAGCTTCACCAATAAAACCAGGATGTTTCCTCTCTGGTCAAGCACTTGGGAAGTGGAGTGTGAGGACCTGTGTGTCAGCTGGTAGGACCTCCACTGCAGTGCTACCCATCCACCCACTGAGGTTTGGGGTCAGCTGCAAGCTGAAAATATGGGAATTCTGGATCTAAACCAATCTTCTGGGTGATTTTTCAAAATTAATTCTTGTCAGGGGCTGGTTAACGAACTTGCCCAGGGGAGCAGTGTGCCAGAGATGAAATCTTTCCTCGTGGTATTTTTTAACCCTTTTCAAGGAATATTACAGTTTAAAACATTAATCTGGAAAATGTGACATTCTGTGCCAGAAGCAGTCTGGCGGCATTTGGGTGATGACCTACAGTGTGTTTCTGCTCCTGTTCCATCACAAGGGGCTACTAAAGCTAATCATTAGATTGAGATTAGATGAAAGGAAGAGGTCCCTCACTCCCAGAAGGACACTGAGGGGGCTGGAGCATGTCCAGAGAAGGGCAGTGGAGCTGGGGAAGGGTCAAGAGCACAAGTCTGGTGAGGAGCAGCTGAGGGACCTGGGGTTGTTCAGCCTGGAAAAAAGGAGGCTCAGGGGAGACCTTCTCCCTCTCCACTGCTCCCTGACAGGAGGCTGCAGCCAGGCAGGGTTGGTCTCTTCTCCTAAGGAGCAAGCAACAGGACAAGAGGAACTGGCCTCAAGTTGCACCAGAGGATGTTTAGGTTGGACATGAGGAACAATTTTTTCCCCAGAGGTTTGTCAAGGCCTGGCCCAGTGTCATTGTTTAGGGGCAGGGTGGCCCCTCAGACCTGTAACAGACACTCTCTGTTAATGTCCCCCCCCAGGAGAAGAGAAAGGGAATAAGGGAGAGAGACTTAGTGATTAGAAAAGGAAACTAGAACAGCTTTAATGAAAATGAAAGTAATAATAATAGAATTTATACAACAGATATATACAAAACCAGTATCAAACCCAACTCCTCTGATGGTAATTACATCACCGTCACCACTGAAGCTGTGGAGCAGGCACTGGGGGAGTCCCAGACTGGGCCCCACAGCAGATGGGAGCCGTGTTCAGGAGCTGGATTCTGCTATCAGATTCAGGAACACACTGATTGGGATCTAAGGCAGAATAGAGTCCTCCTGGGATGCTCTGAGGAAGGAACCAAAAGAG
>VWZY01000177.1:169066-180950 GCA_013399075.1 Chloroceryle aenea
GAACGGCCCGGCGAGAGGTGCGTGGACCCGGCACCGGGTGAAAGGAACCGGTCCGCCGAGGGGCACGGGGACCCTGAACCGCCTCTTGCTGTGCGTGTTGTCTGCTCGTAGCTAACCGATCATAAAGGTGGGATTTGGAAGGGGCGCGGACTGATGCCGAGGGCTGGGTGCAGGGGCCAGGGCACCAGGCAAAGAAAAGGTTGCAGGAGGCTTGAGAACTCTCTTCTAATCCTGGTTGTGCTCCCAGGTCTCAGGGAGACAAAGCAGTTTGACTGTATTTACAAATTCTTTGTGTGCAGAAGTTGCATATTCCCCCCTTACCTGGGAAATTGATTTGTGTATGTATATGTGCCATTCAGCATGATATGAAACTTTAAGGGTTTTGGCTTTGTTGTCTTGTCTAAGTCGGCCATGGGCTTGTCATCTTCTCAACCCATTACACTGCTGGCCACCATCCTCTCTGGCCTTTCTCAACAGTGCCTTGACTTTTTGTCACATACAGAGTCCAAGGCAAGGCTCGTGGTCACTTGTGAACACCCACCACGTCCTGCTTTCACGTGAGGTTCTCCACCTTCCCACTGCCTTGTGATTGGGCTCACGGTGGCCTGGTTGAAGTCACACTGTCATGGGTGTGACCTCACACTTGATTTTTATTTTTTTTTTTTTTTTAAATCGGTAACCTAATGCCTGTGTGTAACCAGCTTGTGCTGCCACACCCCAGGTCCTTCAGAGCTTTTCTTTTCCTTCGTTCCCCTCCCTGGTTGTGATGTACCTAAATAAACCATCTTCTCCATGACCCTGGCACAACACTGTGTTGGTGACTCTCTGACCTGCTGGGAAAGGATGATGGGTGAGTTGAGAAGCATGGGCTTTGGAAGCTCTTATCCAATATTAGCAGCGCTTTCCCACTGATATATTACAAAAAAAGAAATACAAAGGGTGCCTTTGAGTTCGGAGCTTGAGGAGGTTGCTTTCCTCAGGCTGCTGCAGATTCCTTTTTGCCGGCCAGTCGCTGAAGTTTTGGAAGCATAGCTTAGGTGGTGAAACATTACCGATGGGAGAGTGTAGGTTTTTTTCTGGTGCTGTTGTAGAGATGCACCACATGGTCTTCTCCATGTGAAGCTGGGCTGATGCTCGAGCTCTTAAGAGTCTGCAGTGAGTGGGAGATGCTGCTGGTGATAAATATTAGTCAGAGTTTTTGTACGGGGAAGGTGGCCACTGGCACGGTGCAGCCAGATAAGAAAGGAATTTAAGTATTGTGGTGTTTAGAAAAGCATACTACATAGGTAAAACCCCTGATGGACTTGGAAAGTGGTGAAAACTAGGTGGGGAAATATCTTTGCTCTACAATGAAGTTCTGGCTGCTGGTGTCATGATACAGCCGATACCACAACCTTGAGGCAAAAGTATTGTCAGGTCCAAGGAAATTTTACATGATCACTTGATAGAATTGGGACTTTATGCATTGGCCTTGCAGAAGCACTTAAACTTTTAGATACAAGCATTCCTTCAAACATTGCCTGCCCTGAAATTTATTTTTCTTGACTCAATGTCCAACCGGTGCTGCCTTTTTGTTTTTGAAGGGCAGCTGGGCTGCAAGGAAGATGAGACACAGCTCTCTGCCTATTTTCAACCTCTGGCCTGAAGACCATGCCAGTTTAGGCAAATTTGGGCTTCTTGCTATGTTGTTTCGGGTGGGAAATTCCATTATCCTCTGGCCATGACAATTGGAAATGTGCACCACATTCTCACAATAAATTTATTAGTGTCCGACATGTGCCTACCTGGGCTTCTGCCAGTGTTGCCTCTCTTAAAAACCAGCTCTTCTCTCCTCTGGTGCTTTCAGAAAGCACTCAACACTTGACTTCTTCCTTTCAAATGCCACTCACTGACCTTCCAGTTGCTCTCTTCCAGGTTTGTGGAGCTTTGTTGTGAGCTGGGGTGATGTCATAAGTGTGCCTTAGTCTGCAGCTACTCGCTGCTTCCCTTACACTGCGATTCCCACCCCCTTTCATGGGATTTTAAGCTAATTTCCAGCTCTTCAGAAGCAATTGTCTGCTGTGTGTTTTCAGGTTTACCAATGAAATCCTGTGTAATGCCTTAAAAAGTGCTACCAGATGAGGCCAGGAATCCATCTGGCCTAGTATCCCTCTCGCTGGTAACCAGTAGCAGATGCCTGGGGCGGGGAGTACACAAATGCAGCAGATCGAATCTGGGGAAATACCGCTTTTTATTTTTCTCTCTCCAGTTTACGACCTCCCCGAGCCAGGTGTTTGAATTTAGTAACCTTCACACTTCTGCCATGGATTTCTCCTCTCACTTTGAACCATCATGATGCTCACTGCCCAGAGACAAAGCTGGATACACAGTGCGTAGGCTCTTGCTACATAGACTCCAAACGCAGAGGAGACAGAAAATAAGAACGGGGGGTGCCAAAAATCCCTGGAGGAAACAAATTCTGGGCTTTGCCCTGGTGTCCTGTTCTCCAGTGTTGGCTTGAGTTCAGCATGTCATCATTTTTTTTTCCAGTCCAAGTTAGGGTGCTGTGCTTTAAATCATGTCACCCACTCGCATCACGAGATTTTCGTGCAATTCCTTGGAGTCATTGCTCTTATTTACCGATCGTGTTGAATAATTCAGAGTAGCAAATGTTGTCATCTTAGTGCTGCCTTCTCTTGTGTGGATTGGTGGAGTTGAGCAAAAGCAGAATCCTTTAGCAAATCCCCTCTGCTACAAAACTATCCATCGCTACCTTTTCCCTCTTTCTCATCTTTTTTTTTAACCAGTTCTTTACTTATGTGAAGGATTTTTAAAAGAAATTTTATCCTACAGAGTTCTGCTCTCCAGAGAGCTTTGAAAGATCTTGTCACATAGTATGCCTGGTGTTTTTTCAATGTTCCTCCTTCATGTGCTCCACCTCCTGCAAAAGGAAGAAGGCAAAAAGGGACAACAACTGCCACCTGACTCCTGAGATGTGGCTTCATGTACTAAAATATAATTGACCTCATGTCCAATTATTCCATTCTTTAGGATGATTCTGCATTGTCCGGTGTGACCGCCTGGTTTGCAGTTGCTTGGGTGCAAGCCTAGACCCTTTGGTTAAAGCTGGCACGAATGATTTTTCAAGTATCCTCATGCAGCTTTATCTGAGAAACTCGGGGGGGAGGGAGGGAGGGACAGACAGACAGACAGGGATGGGACAGGGGGAAGACTTCCTCATCCTCTTCCTCCCCTGTGTCTCTGGATGTAAAGTGAGGTAGTTGCCATTGCCTTGTCTTTTGAGCAGTCCTTTGCCACCCAAAGCTGTATTTACTTCACTTGGTAGTTGAGTAGGTAGAGTGGAGATGTATGGTATAACTTCTGGGAGATGTTGTCTAATGATTATTTATCATGTGACTTATCTTTTATTTTAATGTAAAACCTTACAAATTTTAATTTGTTTTTGTTCCTGGACCCTTAGCCTCGCTGTACCATCTGGATTGGCTTCTGTTACTACCTAATTTCTAATCTAAATCTCCTCTCTTCCAATCTGAAGCTACCCTTTGTCCTGTCCCAACAGGCCCTGCTGTCTGTCCCCATCTTTCTTGACAGGCTCCTTGAAGTGCTGAAAGGCCACAAGAAGGTCTTTCCAGAGCCTTCTCTTCTCCAGGCTGAACAACCCCCACTCTCTCAGCCTGGCCTCCCAGCAGAGGGGTTCCAGCCCTCCCATCATTGCTGTGGCCTCCTCTGGCCCTGCTCCAACAGGTCCCTGTCTCTCCTGTGCTGAGCACTCCAGAGCTGGACCCAGAACTGCAGGGGGGTCTGCCCAGAGAGAATCCCCTCCCTTGACCTGCTGCCCATGCTGCTTTTGATCACATTTTGATTCTTCTGGGTTGCTTCATGTTATTTCTGAACTTCATCTGGGCATTACATATCAATCTGACACTTGTGCAGTTCATGCGGAGACATCTGAAGTCCCTAATGCTGCGTTCCATGCTCATATAACCCTCTGGTGATAGCATGGCAGCTGTCACTGCTTGGGTGGTTGAGGCTGTAGTTTTCTGGTTTAAGCTTGGAATTCTGATTTGTGGGTTATTTCTTGCTAATATGGTAAATGTAGATGACTCAGGTGGTGGTGTATGCTGAAGGAGGCTTAGATCTTCTAGAGGCTTAGATCTTCTAGAGGCTTACATTGTCCATCTGTACTTGGAATGTCCAGTTGACTTGTCTGCACTCCACTTTGTTTTGAATGAACCCACTACATCTATTTTATCACCTCAAATACAAATGATACAAAAAAAACCCACAAAGTTCTTTCATCTTCCACCCTTCCAGCATTTGTGAGGAAACACACTTGAGCTTTGGTTTTGTCTTTCCATCTTATTTTTCTTGTACTGGATTGAGTTTTCTTTTTTTTTTCTCATTTTTTTACATGGCTCATTCTTGTTCCATCTGTAGGAGGTTTTGAGGAGATGAAGTTCTTATGAATCAGCTTCTTTCCCCCAAAAGCTGTTGCATCCTCAGATATGTGCTTCTCTCTTTCTCCTGAAGCCTCGGGAGCCTTCATTCTTGGTTTCAAGTGCCAGGATCCAGGCGCTATTTTGATTATTTCAGTTCGCAGTCTTGTACAGTTTTCCAGTTGTCCAAAAGCCTGAATCTCTTATTTTTTTAGTGGAGTCAGGAGGTATTTTAGCAAGGAGTTGTTTGAGATTTCTGGTTCGCCAGACACTTGTATGGTTCAAAATACCACTTATTTCTAGACATCGGCAAAACCACCAACAAAACACAAACATTGTGTGATTTCCCCCACTTTCTCCAGGTTTTTCCTACATTATCTCTTCCTGCAAGATCTATTTAGAGCAGCTCATCTTCTGCAATGGAAAGGTGTCTCTTACCTGTCTGAATCTTCTGGTTTGAGTCACTTGTCTGTGAGTAAATCTCTTCCAGATAATAGTTTGCTTGAAGAGTTGACAGCAATTCCACCCTGCAGATGAGCCCGACAGCTCCTACTTTGCAAGAGACGATTGAATAGTTTGGATTCGTTACTCTGATCATTTACTGCAGGAATTGGGGATGTTCAGTGGTGAGATGGGAAGACACTTTTCCTGTCTGCCTCTGTTACCCTGCTCTTTTTTTTTTTAATAATTATATTATGACATTCCTTTATGCTGAGAAAATTGCAGCTGTTTACAAAGTGAAGACTTCTTTGCCATCCTGGATCTTCTCTCTTTTTGCTCTTTTTTTTTTCTCACATTTCCATGTTCTTACCACGACTTGGCTGTATAGTGCGCGGTACATTAGAGGAGGCCACATCATTTATTAAATATTCTGAGTGGCTGCTGTCCTATATACGGGTTTTAATGTCTGTTGATAAAGCTTGGTGAGTTCATGCGGTTTGGGATGCAAAAAAACCTTTGGAATATATTTTTACTTTCTTATAGAGCTACTCCTTTTACCCAGCCCCCAAGGCATCTTTCTACTTCAGTGCTAAAGCTCCATCAACTAAGTTGTGGGAGGAAACTGCTTGAACTCTGTGAAGCCAACCAGTCTGAAGTGTGTGCTTCTTGAAACTGTTTATTTTGCGTTGCAAAATAAAATCTGTGCACTCACTTTGGAGGTGTAAGTCAGAGGATAAATTCAGATGCACTCATTTTTCTTCCATCGTGTTAAAAGAGCACACAGCAGGAGAAACTTAACTTGAAGGAGATCTGTCAAGCCTTCCTCAGGGCGAAGTCTGCTGTACAAATTGAGTTCTTGGAGCAAATTTGTTAGGTGGATTTCTGAAAAGCGGCGATTTGGAGCATCTCGGACTTACTTGGTCTTGAAGCTTACATTCCTCATGACTCAAAACTCATTATGAATCTGACTTCTGCTTCTTTAGGTCTGTTGAGGAAGTCCTCTAGAATATTGTTCCATCGATGGTGAAATATAATGAAAGAATTCAACTCTTCTCAAGTTTGGTACAAGCTGCTTAATTTTAAGTCCAGTAGTGGTCCATTTTTGATTGCCCTGGCTGTCCTTAGGTACCTTCTAACTGTCCTCCTTTGTAACATGCAAGGACGCTCATTTTGGCAGCTTGTTTTTATTTCCTAGATCTTAAAAGGACAAGTTTCAATGAGCAAATGAAGCTGACGAACCTGTAACATCATCTTATTTTAATGAAGCAGCGACCACATTCTTTGTAGTTGTCTTGTTCAAGTCCAGGTTAGACTTCAAAGGTCTCACCTTTAGGAGGTTCACGAAGACTTTTTCTCACTGTCGCTTTTTGGCAGGGCTGCAGTAGCAAGTAAACAACACTGTTTTGCACTGGATGGGAGGAATTGACGTAATGCATGCTTGAAGTAACTCCTGAGATGGAAATAAACATTTCCATCCATAAATGTGTGGATCCACCAAGTAGTGAAGTTCTTCCCCACCCTGAAAAACGTTTGCACTGTTGTTGCAGCCACAGACTACCTCAGCTGGCATAGCATCTGTGCTGGGTTAGATGGTTTGGAGGCCCTTGGCTTCTCTGAATTATCATCCTGCAGCTGAAATTGGGCCTGCAGCTGCTTCGGCATCTGAGACCACTTCCCAGCTGTCCTCTGTTTGGAAAGGTTTTGACAGGTTGCTAAGTCTGAAAAAAACCTCAGTGTGGTGTTGGCAGCACCACAGCTTCAGTTTAACTGGTGATAGATGCAACACCAGTGCTGGTAAATCATAGCCAGGCTGTGGTCCGCTTCTGGGGGATGAAGCGCGCTGCCGACATCGATGCTATTCAGCGTTTAAGATCCAAAACTGATATCATGCTCCAAAACAATACATGGTCCTTTGATTTTTCCTGGGTTTACTGGAAGCGACACCAGTGCTCAGTGGGTTTTTTTTATCATCTCTAAATGTTAGTTGCAACTGCACCTGCCAGAGTGCCTTCCCTCATCAAGATGATGATTGAGAGTGTGATGTTTTGGAACTACTTGTTCTCTCTGGTTTCTGCAGAAAAGCGAGTGCTTCTACATTAAGGAGATGCCGTGATCAAAGGCAGGGGATTGGGGGTAACTGTTGGGCTGCTGTGGCAATAGCTCAGAGCTTTGGCCAGTAGCACAGAGGGGACTTAAGGGTCTTGGCATCCTCCTAGCTGGGGATGCCGCAGGGACAGGTTTGGATGTCAGAGCAGTTCTGGCAGCCTTCTGTGTGACCATCTGTTTGCAGAGACCTGAGGGGCGGAGTGTGACTCGCAGGTGTCTAGTTGGGCTATATATACTCAACATCTAGGGCAAGAACCCTTGCGCTCCTTTAGGCTTGGTGCAGTCATCTTAGCGATGCTGGTGGTGTTTGTGTGTTAGAGCTCATACTCCTGTTTGGGTTTCTTGCACCAAAATAGGTTCTTCGGGGTCTCTCAAAGCTTCAGGGTTGAGACTGAGAGCGTAGATGTTCCCCAGCACTGTCTTGAAACCAAACTCAAGTGTTCTCATTGGTCCACTCTTCCATAGCATGTTAGAACTGTAGTGTGAGGCGGGCTAGAGTAGGAAATACGCTTGCTAAGGAGGTGTTCTTAAATACACTTGTGCTGAAGCCCCATCTGTTAAATCTTCTCAAGCTCCTCTCTTACCGATTCTGACATTGAATGTAGTAATAGTTTGTACCAGTCAAGCAAACCAGCCTTAAAACAGTGTTTGGTGTCCTGAGTGCGTGGTATCCAACTATGGCTCCTCTCAGACAAATGAAGATCAGGTTCCCTGTTAATAGCTTTGAGACAATTTTCAATTAAATGGAGTCAAGTCTTCCAAGGGATTTACCCTTGGATCAGTGCTCAACACCAGTGTCTGAGCTTCCCATAACTAACAGACTTGCCTGAGGCACTGGTGGCTAAATTTAGTTTTCTAGCAAGCTTGGTATGACCTTGACTTCCAAGGACTTTCTTTACTTGTGTCCATAACAAAACCTAAAGGCCACTTTGCTGCAGCGAATGGAGCTCAGAGGCTTGGTGATGGCTACAAGATTTTTTTGTTGGCTGATGCTTCTGGTGCCACCACTGGTGGTGATGTAACTCTATCTGACCGTGGGTCAAAAGGTCTCAGAGATCCGCTGGTACAAAGGCATCCTCACTGGTGGGTAATGAAGGCATCAAAGACAGATGCAACTGGGTGTGCAGAGCAGATTACTCGGTAATGAACATTTCTAATTGACAGCCACTCTGGAGATTAGGGGTTGAGGGTGGAAGTTGAATCAAAGCAGTTTCATACAGATGCAATTTCCTAACCATGTGAATGATGATGTTTGCCTTCAAGGTGATGTCTGCACAAAATTATGCTGTATTCCAGCTTCTGGGAGAAGTTTTTTGGTGTGTGTGAGACACTGCACAGAGGTGGATGGTTCTGGCACCCGCTCGATGACGTAGGTTTGCTTTCTTGAGCCAAATGATACCTACCCTCCACGGTTGACTTCAGCAGCTTTTCACTATGTCCTCTTCTAATGAAATACATCATTCATCCTAGGAGTGTAATGAAGATGTCTTCAATGTGTAATAAGGTTTCTGGAGCTCTCCTGCCACCCTCAAAAAAATGCTGAAGTTCTCTGAAGTTGGTAGCGTGCTGCCAGCTGAATGGAAGAAGCTGCTGCTGGGAAGTCAAACAGGATTTTCCAGTGTCTGCTGTGTTCACTGACATTTAGGAGTGCAGCGAGTGGTGTGGGTTTTTCTGACTTGTGAAAGAAACTCTTGCAGGCAAGTGGGCAAACCCCGTATTTTTCAGCATGGGCACAGCTTGAGACCATCGTGCTTTAGCTCCCTGACATTGACTGGGTGGTTGTTGGCTGGTCTTTTGCTTGCTATGAGTGGCTACGTGTTATTTTTTGGAGGGCTGAAAGATTAATTTGGTTAAGGACTGGGGCTTTTGAGTAATATGCTGAGTGAATTTTGGTAGGTGAGTGTGTGACCATGTCTACTGCTGTGTGTTTCTGGTCTTCAGCAGGGTTGAAAAACCCAGAGAAGGGTGGTTGAGTTGAAGGGAAAAGAGCAAGTGCCTGTCCCGAGGAACTGGAAATGTCTGAGACACTGAGGATCAGAAGGATTTCTTTAAAAAGGGGGCAACAAATTTCTGCATCTTGTTGTTCTAAGACTATGTGAAAGCTGATGGTTTGGATGCATTGGGTTGGACAAGCCCAGGGTCAGCAGGTCCATAAAATGAATGCTGGTAGGACTGGGCAGTTGTGTCCATGCCAACATATGTAATCCAGTGGTTGTGGAATCTGGACCAGACTGCAGAAGCTCCCTGGAGCATCTGCCATCATCATGGACAAAAGAACAGGAGACCACTTCTCGTGTGAATTATTCCAACTTGATGAACCCTCTGCCTTTCCGGGTACTGAGGCAGCGCGGGGAGGCAATTTTTTGAAGAGCTCTGGAAGGTGGTTCATGGAACTTCAAGGATGGGGAAACCTTGAGCTGTTTCTCCACCTACAGTTACATGCCTACAGGTCTCCCACGCTGTACATATTCAAAGGAGATTTGCTGTATAACATACCACATGAAAGCATTTCAGGATGGGATAAGTAGAAACTGAAATCAGGCAAACAAAATTTAGAAATAAAGGATGAAGAAAGGGATTAAATGTGACATTCTCAGTCCCTTTAAAAGGTAAAAAAAAATCTTGAAATTCCACCTTTTTATGCAGCAAGTGGGAGGAGTTGATGATAATACTTCTCTTCAGCTTTGAGTGTGCGATCCCAACCAGGCTGGTGTTCCTTGCAGGCACCGAACAGCAGGTAGCCCAGAATGGGGCAGGGACAGCACGGAGTGAAGAGTGTGCACATTCGTGCCCTCCTCTGTGTCGTACTCATGATGTGAAGTATAAATAGTGATGATTGTGGCTCTTTCTTGGTGCTGTTTGACTTTTGCTCGTGTCATGGTTGACCAACTGTGGATTGCTTTTTTAGTGTCTTCCATTTGCTGATCCCTGCCTGTTAAAAATCTACTTGTAATCAGAAACTGAACTATTAAACCTGTAGTGGGTTTAGCACATTTGAGGAGCTTGTTCATGTAGTTTTGTACCTAAATGTGAAACTTGGTGTTTTGATACCTTGCCTGTTAGTGAAATGTCCTGTTGTGGTGAATTAAAAGCTTGTGGTGGCAACTGCTGTGTCCAAAAGGGGAGGTTTTGGTCTTGCCTTTCCCATATGCTGCTGCTCGTCAAACCTGTTCCCAAGCTGCCCTAAGTCTCTAACCTGGCATGAAGTAATCTGGGTATTGTTGGGTTGGGTTTCTCCTGTTGCTATAATGAATAAGACTTGTTAACGAAGGGGTCTGATAAGAACAGGCAGCAGAGAAATCAGCAGGAATTCCTGCTGCAGCTCTTTGGTTGTTACATCTTCTGGAGAAGATTAGTGTTTTCCTTCAAAGACACTGTTTCTTCCTGGTTCAAATTCTAAACTGCAAACATCTTCCTAGCTTTTGGGGCACGTGTGGATTGTTGGTCTAAGTGGGCTTCATGCACAAAGGAGGAGAAATGGGAGCTTTCTGAAGCTTTCTGCATCTGCCAGGTAGGGGGAAAAGCATCTCAAATATCTGTATTTGGGTTATTGGCTCATTCTTAGGTTTGAGGAGGAGTATCAGCTAAGCAGGCCAGTCTAAAGAGCATGAAATTCAGAATCTCTTAATGATGTAGTGAAGCAGTGCAGTAAGTGGGGGAATGTCAAGCATGGCATCTTTTCTGGGAGAGGCAAGTACTCTGAGCTTGGTTACCCTTTCCTTCAAAAGCATGTGAAGGTTGGAAGAAGCTCATCTTCAGGTGTCAAAAAAAGGGAACTTGCAAGAAAACTCCTCGGACTGGGATTTTTTTCTTTTAAATATTTTATGATCATCCAGGTTGGGATTGACACCTTGGGAGTATGAGCTCAACTGTGTCAAAGAAGGCAAGTGTCATTAAGGGTTTTTTAGACTTGGGAGGGATTTACCTCTTTTCCTGGAGGGACTGGAAACATTCCTTGTGTAGACACTAGAAGAATATCAGCCATGACTGATGTAACCCATAAAGGGAGCCTTGGAAAAGAAGAAAACATAATAATTATCCACAATATCAGAAAAATGTGCCATGATGATAATACACACAGCGTATGATCCAGGTACTACGTGTTCTGGTGGAAGATGTGAGGGGAGAAAGTGCTGTCTAAAGACACTTAAGATAGACTGCAATCGGAGTGTTCCTTAAAGGCTAATTTGATAAGCTTGTGAGCTCAAAATCCCCCCTTTAAATATTTATCATGACTCTGTGTTTAATCAAGGTGGACAATCCGATTTTGACTTCTCTCTGAACTCGTGGCTTTGAGACTGTTACTGGACACTGCTTTGTTGGGTATCAGAAAAAAGAGATAGTCATGTTAAGGTGTGTGCTTGTTTTTCTAGATCCATTTTTTTCTTACAGGCTACTCTTTCTTGCAGCTGTTACCTAGGGAGAGGGGGGAATAAGCGAAAATAAAATACTCCTTGAGTGGGCTTTCGCAGTTAGAATTTCAAGCTTTGGAGACTGTATCAAGGTCAGGGCTCCAGGAGCAGAGGCTGGCTGCAAAAGGATAGAATAGTTATCTTTGTGAGCATCCTCAGTGGGGCCATAATCTCTGTGCACTCAGGCTGAGGTGTCATTAAACCATGTCATATGGACTAGTTGCTGGCTGCTGGAAACACGTGGTCCAGCTCTGTTTGAAATATTTCAAGCAGTGGCAGTAAAAACTTTGTATAACGGAATTTCATAGTACTGTAGAATGGCTTGGGTTGAGACGCACCTTTCAAGGTCTAGTCCAACCCTCCTGCAGAGCGCAGGGACATCTGCAACTAGAGTAGGTTGCTTAAAACCCCAGCCAACCTCACCTGGTTCTAGGGATGGGGCATTGACCACCTCTCTGGACAACCTGGGACAGGGTCTCACCACCCTCA
>VWZY01000177.1:188847-208972 GCA_013399075.1 Chloroceryle aenea
CAGGGATGGGGACTCCATCAGTGCCCTGGGCAGCCTGGGCTAGGCCTTGACAAACCTTGTAGGGAACAAATTGTTCCTCAGGTCCACACTAAACCTCCCCTGCTGCAACTTGAGGCTGTTTCCTCTTGTCCTGGTGCTTGTTCCTTGGGAGAAGAGACCAACCCCACCTGTCTCCAACCTCCTGTCAGGGAGTTGTGAAGAGTGAGAAGGTCTCCCCTGAGCCTCCTTTTCTCCAGGCTGAACAACTCCAGGTCCCTCAGCTGCTCCTCACCAGACTTGTGCTCTGGACCCTTCCTCAGCTTTGTTGTCCTTTTCTGGATATGCTTCAGCACCTCCAGTAGATCCAGTGTGTAGTGGTGTGGGACAGACCTGGACCAATGGTGGCTTGCACAGGAGAATGCCATGCTATCTAAGCAATTGAGGTTGACTGGAGAGCGAATTCCTCCAGGCTGGAGGAAGCTGGCTGGAACCAGACTCTTGGTACCTGTGTCAAAACAAGCAAGACAATGGTGAAAGCAGTAGGTACCTCTGCTGTTCTATGACTGCATAATGAAAGTGGTCCTGATGATATGAGGTAGCTAAAATATCCTTCTGTATGCAAAGCTTTCTGGTTGTATTAGTCATCCACCAGGCTTCTGGATTATTTAAGTGCTGAAGCTCTTCTCAAAGAACAGCAGTAGCTATTTGGAGAAAGGTACATAATATGACGTGCAATTCCAGTATGTTAGAGCTATGCTACTCGAGATGTTTTCAGGAACACACTCTCTTCTGTTGTAGGACTTGATGAGTCGTAAAGCCCCTGTCAAAGCCCTGTAATCTCACAAGGCTTCTAGTTGCTTTTAGGGACTTGAATGATGATGCTCTTGGAGCTCCTTCTCGGCTTTTTCCAGGAGATCACATCTCCTGTTTAGTGCATCATAGCTGTTGGATGTTGGTTTCCAAATACGGATAAACCCTGAGGAAAAGGGGACAGTGACCAAAAAAGTTGCATTAAGGAAAAATGCTCTTCCACTAGGCATGGGGGACCCCCAACCCAATTAGTTGATGACCAAAACCAGGCGTATAGATGTGGTGCTGAGGGACATGATTTAGTGGTGTCCTGGCAGTGCCAGGTTACCTTGGACTTGATGTTCTTAAAAGTCTCTTCCAACCTTTCTGTGATGCTATCTTCTAGACATCTTCAACTCTGTACTGACTTGATCTAAGCCTGAAAGCCCTTGGAGCTGTGCTGGTCCATTTTTAAGCTGTAATTTGCTTGTCTCTGCTGTTTACAGAAAATCTTGAGGACAGCTGCTACCTTGAAGGTTTATTATATATAGTACAGCACGATTATATTCTCATAAACAGAGAAAACTCCAATCTCCTTGGCTTTCATGGTACGTGTAGGTTCACTCCATTGTATTCCACCTCAAAAATTAAACATGGGGTTTCACGCTGTGTTTTGAGATGCCTAAATTGGCAAGACACTTGTTCTTCGTTCTGCAGCCCAGCTTTTACGTAACTCATTATTTTTGCTCGACTGTTGCAGCAAAGTCTGTTTCCTCTAGCAACAGCCACCAGATGTTTAGCTGAACAAGTCTTAATTCTTTCAAATTGACTTGTAAGAAATGTGTGAAGGCGAAGATGGGGGCGGAACGATTGTATGTCAGCGTGATTTTCAGTTCCTTGCTTAAAAAACCAGTGCAAGCTTTGTGGTTTCATTCGAGCAACGAGGGATCCTTGATTTTTGTGGTACGCTGTGGGGCCTTTTCCATGTTGGGTGGTTTTTTCATGTTTCCATAAATGTGTTGGTGGGGAAGGGGGGGGGTGGTATCTAGTTGTCTGATGAAAATTGACATTACTGGGGCAAATGGCACTGCATGGGTGAAGTCTATCTAGTGGAGATGCCACTGAGCTGATCCTGCTGCTTGTCAGCCAGGCTTCTCACCTACCTGTAGGCCTTCTGGGATCAACCCTTGTGCTTTGTTAGACTCAATTTCATATTTCTGTGGGAAAGATTCCTGGCTTATTTTTTTAGCTGGGTGGAATGCCCCAGTGTTTTACTGAGGGACATGGGGTGATAATTCCTGGTGGTGGCTGCTGGAAGGTTCTGAGACATCCACATTCTAGGACCTTGAGTAGCTCTGTCTTTCCAGGACTTCTCTGTGTGGGAGGAGACCCCACACTGACTCTTCTGCTGGGGGAGATGATCTGGTACCTGGATTGTTGGGTCTGTTTTCCCCTCTGAGTCTGCAGAGATGAGAGAAATCAAAGCAGAACTGTACCATTGCCCTTTCACACAAGGATCTTTTGCTCCAGATCCCATTGCACTTCCCCTTGTGCACTTTGGAAACAGGTGTATGTGCTGGACATCCAAGGTGGCTGTGATGGTGATCTTCTGGCTGGACCTTCAGTCAGTCTCTGCACAGCACGGTTGGTGCAGATACAATACAGCTTTTAAGAATCTGAATGCATGAAAAGCTGCGTAGGTGATCTTCAAGAATAAATATATTTGTCCTTAACTGGGGATACTGGTGTCAGGTGTGTACCCAAGAAGTATGAATTGGGTACAGGAGTGCAGTTCTGCAAATGGCTTCAAGTTTTCTGAGGGCAAAATATCTGGTAGTTTAGGTTGGAGAAGGTTCTGCTTCAGATACTTACCAAGTGTTAGAAAATCTTCAGGATGTGGCATGAGTGCTCCAGTCCTCATAATGAGGGATATTGGTACATGTCAGCCTTTGGGTTTGGTGCTCTTTTCACCAATTCTAGATGCCTTCCAAAAATATTTTGATAATGCTTAAGCAAGAGGTAGCTCACACATCCTTTTCCTCTAGTAAAATACAAGGCTGGTACTGGAAGTAGTACCTCCAACTCCTTTCTCTTGCACTGCTTACACCAGGTCTGTGTTTTCAGTAATTCTCTGAACTGGGGGGGGTGGTGGCATTACATCAAGACCTTGCCAAAATGAGCTTCTGGGCCACCTGCTCACTGGGTTTTCCCACATTTCCCTGCCTTTGTCATTCTTGCCCAACAAGTCCACGCTTGTTAACTCCTTTTCAAAATTCTCCCAAATGATTTTTTTGCTTACTAAATATCTGCCAGGTTTGAAAATTGTGTTTCTTCTCCTGTTTTCTCTTCTGGTGGGATGGAGGAGGGAGGCTGTTCCGAAAACGTGTAGTGGAAGATGTGGCCGCAGTTACAGTGAAAGCTGTTGCTACTGCACTTCACACAGATGAAAGTCTTTGTCTCGGAATTCTACAATTACACAGGAGGTGAAAAGAGCTACTGGAAAGTACTGAACAAAGCAGAACTCCTCGAATATGTGCATTTATTTTAAGGTGTTAAAAGAATCATAAATGTCCAGTTGTTTGCACATGTCTTGTCTGTCCATTTGATGGAACAACAGTGTGTGTGACAGCTTGCTGTGATGAACAGTATCATCTACTTGCACCTTTCCTCGGGCTGTCTGAGGCTTTTTTTTAACCTCAGTAGGCGTGCAGCTCAGGAACGTGATTGAAAGCTGTGAGGTCTGGAGTTGGCTCACTGGGAAGTCAAACAAATGCTGGAGCTGGTAAAATAGACTTGAGGGCATTTGGATGGAGGACCTTCATCTTCCATTGAAGATGCTTTTTAGCATAGACAGTTGTTGAATGGGAGAAGCCATCCAACGTGTACATACCAGCAGGGCTGTTCTGGTGACCTAGGGACAACTCATCTCTCTAACCAGTTCATCTCTGGCTCCTTCAGCTCCCATGAGAAACCTAAAGCCTGGTTTTGACTCACACTCTCTCCTTGCTTGTACCTAGGTCTGTCTTGGCAGAGTGGGAAGCTGGGAACAGGCAAGGTCAAAGTGAGGTGGGTGGGACTAGGGAGGTGGTGGTATCTTGGGCACTGCTCTGCCTGACCCACCTCTGGGGACACAGGTATAAATCCATCTCCTAACCAGTGCCAGGCTTGGGAGTACTGAGACTCGGTGCTTTCCACTGCTTGTCTGTCCTGGCTTGTAGCACACCATTGTGATGCTGGTACCATTTGTGAGGGTGTCCTGTGTCTTACAGGCAGGCAGCTGTCCTGTAGTTGAAGAGCAGTGACCCTGATCTACAGCTGCAGACTCTGGGAGGCTCCTTTGGGCTTGAATTGCCTCGTCTTTGCTTAACCTCAGTTTTTGGCTTGTCTCAGCCTGGCTGCTGAACTATTAAGGCTGCTGTAGTCTGGACTAATCATGGTCTGTGAAGTCCCTGGGGATAGGGTGGAGGAGTCTGAACTGCTCTGTGATGTGGAAGATAAAGATATAGGAAGATAAACTGATGCCTGGCTGCAAAGGGTTTCCTTGGATTGTGAGAAGTCCCGAGGTAAATGCCTGATTGGCTCACTTCTAAGGTTTTGGAGGTTTTTCACCTTGAACCCTCTTAATGTGCTACGGCACCTGCAGTTGGTTGAATATTAAGCGCATCGCTGTGTATCTGAGCTGCTATAAGATCTGCAGCAGGGTACATATGGAGCTTTGACTCGCACCCAAACTCCGTGGTTGTGCTGTTGTAAATAGATCTGTGAAAGCTGTTTCTTCACTGTGTGGGGATGCTTAGTCTCAGTGGTGGCTTTTGTGGGAAAGAAACCCACCACCGTGATACGATATGTATCCGATCACCACCTAGATCAGGTGTAAGCTGCTTTTTTATATGTATACATGAATTGAAGACAGTTGTACAGTATAACTGATCTTAAAACAACCAAAACCCTGCTTCTACCACAATAATCCAAGGAGTAAGTACTTCAAAAGGCCCTAAAATCTCAGGTTTTTTTCTCACCTTGTCCTGGGGCATGTCCTGCAGAGGAATGATGACTAGGCCACCATGATTGAGAGTTTGTTTTCCATCTTCATCTGCTGGGAAGTCCCAACTTTTTAGAATTTCCTTTAGCAGATTTACAGTTGTCCTCAGTGTTGTCCTCTACTTAACTTTCTTCTCCAGATGAGTAGGAATCATATCTGTACAGTTTACTTGGCAAAACAATACTTTTTCCTGTTCTTGTTCTCTTGAATGTCAAAGGAAATGTTACTTTGTAAAAGAAAAGACCTTTCTGATGGATAGTATCTAACTTAGCCATGCTGAAACCACATTATGTTCCACTTTTTTTTTCTGGCATGTTGTCTTCAGGGACATGGTGCTGCTCCTGATTAATCTCAAATGAGCTCCGAAGGTTGCAGGTGCAAAAAGGATCCCAGCATGGTGAGGGTTGGAAGGGACATCTGGACATCATCTGATCTAACCCACCCTGTTCCAGCAGGGTCACCCAGAGCAGTGGAGCCCGATCACGTTGTACAGGCAGATTTGGAATTTTTTCAGAGAAAGAGACTCCACAACCTCTCTGGGCAGCCTGGGTCAGGTCTCCATCACCCTTGAATTTTGGTTTTGAGAGATCTTTAGGCTTCTCTCTGCAGTGACACTGATTTTTAAGTTGTTATAGTATGGGAAATAGAACAAAATGGAGCTGCACTTACAGCTGCTTCTGTTCCCATGCTTCCTGAAACCTTCATGGGGGTTGGAACTACATGATCTTTAAGTTCCCTTCCAACCCAAGCCATTCTTTGTTTTCGGTACTTGGTAGCTAGCTTCAGTTGGAAATAGCTAAGTACTGTCTCTGCCTGACCTTTTGAATAGCCAGGAAGCTTATATAGTGTGTTTATTTTCTATATGAAAAGCAGCAGTAAAGCTGGCTGGTGCTGTGTGCTCTGGGAGGAAGGCTGTGCCTGTCAGGACATCTTGGCTGAGCTACAAATCTTTACACTTTGCCCCAAGGGCTTTTGAATTCTCATCCTGTAGCAGAGGGAGTAAATGGCTTCAAGAATGTCTTCGATAGTGTGGTTTCAGTGTCTGCCTAATCTGGTATCTAATAAGATGTGAGTTGTGAAGCTTTGCTTGTGGGCAGGGATGAGCGACTCCTTCCCCCATGTGCGTTCTTTTGCTGCAGTACTGATCTGGGGCTTCACTGTTTTCCTCTGTAAGGGAATGAACGTGTATCAGTCTCCTCTGGCTTTGTCCTAAATAGATGGAGAAATTTTGGATCATCGGATTCTTTCTCAAATGGGACTGAAACACATGAATGGGTTTGTAGCTGGCAAACGGGGATACCAACACTGCCAAGGCCAACGCATACATCTACTTCCTTGAGGAATGGAGCAAAAGACTTCTTGTTAGACATAAGCTTCACTCTTGCTCATACTAGGTGGTATTTATTGTTTTTAATGGTATGTGCCTTGCCCTTCCTTCCTAGAAGATTGCCGGACTGCAAGTCAGTGGCAGATCTGTTTGGTTTGGCCTAATATTCACTTTATGGAGATGTCTCAAGTTTACAGCAGAGGAGCCCAAGCCAGTAGCTGTGTGAAGTCCTTAACATGAGGGAAAGGACAGAAGTGTGCAAAGTTGTCATGTAAAATTACCTCTTGGAAATGTCTCTTTGTCCCATTTCCCCTGCCATCTTGTGTGACGTTTCCTTAAGGTGACATTACTCCATCACACGCAGTGTGAGATTTGAACACTTGTTCCTTGCAGCTGTTGCTTGAAGCTGAAGGTGCTATGGGGTTGGCCAATGAGTATCCTCAGCCTGGGTGTTCAGTAACTTCAGTGGTGATCCTCTTCTGGCATTAGAGAATTAAAATCTGAGTGGAAGTAACAAAGGACAACATAACGTGGCAGAAAGGTAGCTGAGGTGGTCACTTCCTACCTCAGTACTGCTTCTTGAACTGAGAAACAAGTGTCACATGATGGGACAGTGCTGAGATGCAGATAAAGGCTTATTGTCACAACTGTCGGACATCAGTGTCCCCAACTCAGTCTGTCTTTGATAATGAGAATAAACATGCCACAGAAGCTGGGTATGGCCTTGGAGGGGTAGTCTGCGGCTGAAAATGGGGCTGCTGAATAAGGTGCAGGGTCACCAAGTGGCATTACTGTGTGGGACTGGGTCTGGGCTCTCGTTGTGGCGAGGGGGGGACACTGTTGCTTCCCACCTTCAGGCTGCCTTTCTGTGGAGGCTGAGGACTTTTTCATTGGTACACAGGGATGTTGTGTATCTCTTTTTGGGGGGCAGTGGGATTTAATGCGCTTGATGGTGCGTGAAGGCGAATGGATGGGTGCAGTCAAAAGAAACCTCCAGAGCTTATCTTGAGACTCTCGCTAAGAAACCAGAGAATATTTCTCAGCATCTCTTGCTTTGCTTATGCCACCCAGATGTGTCATAGAACCATAGAACTTTTCGGGCTGGAAGGGATCTTAAAGATCATCTCATTCCAACTCCCCTGCCACAGCAGGGACACCTCCCCGTAGACCAGGTTCTGCTAGGCTCAAGGTCTTGAACACAAGCCAGTGATGGAACATCCACAGCTTCCCTGGGCAACCTGTACCAGTGTCTCACCACTTAAGAAGAGCTTCTTCCTAATTTGTAATCTAAATCTCCCCTCTTCCAGCTTGAAGCCATTACCCCTCATCCTGTCACTACAAGCCCTCTTTACAAAGTCCCTCACCAGCTTTCTCTAGGCCCCTTTCCAGATACTGGAAGGCTGCAATAAGGTCTCCCCAGAGCCTTTTCTTCTCCAGGCTGAACAACCCCCACTCTCTCAGCCTGGCCTCCCAGCAGAGGGGTTCCAGCCCTCCCATTATTGCTTGGCCTCCTCTGGCCCTGCTCCAACAGGTCCATGTTCTCCTTGTGTTTGGGGTCCAGAGCTAGATGCAGTACTCTCCATAACTAGAGAACATCCAAGTGCACTGAATGGTTTTACATCTCCTGATGCTGCTTTACCTGATGTAGCACATGGACCTCACCTTAGCAAGTGATGTGGGAGACTTTTTTACATCCTGTGAAGCACTGGTAGAAAAATGATGGGTGTGGGCTGCTGCTTCCTGATAAATCTGGAACAAACTGAAACACCCATTCAGCTCATGATGACTTCTAAGGCCCTGACCACTTTCTGCCTTGAGATCTGAGGAAGAAAAAAAGCCCACAAAACCAACCAACAACAGAAGAAACCTTCAAGAATTACCACTTTTTCAAGCTGTGCTGCTTGCTTTCTGGAGTATGGTGGCTTTTGCTTGGCTTTCCCCAGCGCAGGCTGGTGATGATTCTGTGTCATATAGAAGAAATAACGGGGCACAAACATCAACTTTCTGTGAAACCTCGGTGTTATCACACCTAATGGCTCTGCTGAGGAAGTGCAGTTTTTATGGAGCTCCTGATGTTTGTGTGGGTGGAGCCGATCTCACTGCTTTGTGGTCACAGAACGAAACCAGTAACCAAGCCTGTACCTTGCACTGTGGAGGGAGTAGCTCCTAGCTGCCAGCAGAAGGAGCAGTGACCTTTGGTTTATTTAGAAATAAATATAAAATAAGGGAAAGAGGTGGGATTATTTCACAACGCTGTCACAGAGCTTCTACGCATCTTCTGACCCTCCTGAAAAAGAGAATCTTAAACCTTTTCCTTGTTCTCTGGGGTTTGTTCTTTAACTGCCATAGGGACTGTGCCTTGTGGGATTGGTGGGGAGTTTTTGGACAGTTGGTTTGGGGGCTGTAGAAGCTTTGAGATTTTTTTTAGGCTGAAGTGACCTATTTATTAAGCCCAAACAAGCAGGATTTATCACTCAGGAGTCTTGGTTCTTACCTTCCCAGCTACCTTGGGCTCTTTAACCTCTGCAGGTGGTTTCTGGGTTGGTCACCCCTGTTTGACAGCAGTTTGCCTCCAGGTAGACAGCACATGAAAGACTGGGGGAGGTTTCTCTCTGTCTATAGGTCTCAGGTACATAGTTTCCTCTTGGAGACATTGTTTGGTTGCAAGTGAAATATGTAGGTAATGTCAGTTGAGTTCCTGCCAAATGTCTAATTAGATGAAGTGACAGTGTGGAACTGATCCACTGTCATGTGACTGCCAGAAAAGGCAGTATATTCAAGTAAGAAGAAGGTGAAATTCAGGTATCAAAATGAGAACGTACACATCAAATCACATGCATCAAGTTTTCTCATGATTCCTCTTCATACACCACACATCTCCTTTTGATGTCACCGTTACCCTTTATTTTTCTGAAGAGATGATGATATTCTAGCTCCCCACCTCTTACATCATTCCTGGGTTTCCATTTTATTAACCATCTCTTACAAAGGAGTTTCTGGTGATGAGCAACCTGGAGACAGGGGCCAAGTCAAGTCTCTTAGGCAACATCAGTGTCTGTAGGAGGGAGTGACATGGTCTTGGCAGGGTTGTCTGCTTCCGCATCTTCAATGGGGTGTACGGGCTTGGCCTGCTACTCCAGGTCTCAAGGTTTAGCTACACAGTGTGTACTTGTGACTTTTACCCACCTAAACTGTTGTTCTTGGTCCTCTTCCCTTAGAGATTTTTCTTTTTGCTCTCTTTTCTCATGAGGCTTGGTGATGGTGAAGAGCACTTTCTTCACCACCTTCTTCACCAGCCTCTTTTTACAAGGAGTGTGTGAAAGCTACTCCTTGGGAAATCCCAATTAGACACAAGAGGAAAAAGTTTCAGAACAAGAACAGTCAACTATTGGAATAATCTCCCTGGAGATGTGGTGGAGACCCCAAGATGGGTCACTTCTAAGATTTGTCCAGACAGGGTGCAGGGGCCATCTTGTCTAGGCCATGTTTTTGCCAAGAAGGGTTGGACCATCTGATCCTTGAGGTCCCTTCCAACATGTTTCTCTATGGTTTTTCAGTTTCTGTGATGCTGAGCATGTCCCCACAGCAGGATCTGACCGCTTATAGTCTCTTATTGGCCAAATTGGCTTTTGGTAATTGCTGGTATTCACCCCTGGTGGAGGAGACACAAAAGCTGGGATGAATCTTGCTTGATTTATGGTTTGCTTCACATTGAAGACAGGCAACCTTTTCCCATCAGGCAGCCACAAGCCAAGTCTAGGGACCTGGAGCTTTTCTCAAGTCAGGCTACAGGGAGCCTGTGTCTGAATACCACTTCGTTCCTGTTTCATAATGAAACTTTCTCGGTATTGGGTGGCACTGGACACAGATATCGTCTTCCATATGTACCTGATGAGTGCTTGTGTTCATCTTGATCCGTGGATAACTGCTGCTCAGCATCTCAATTAAGTCAGGGCTGCCTGTCATCTCCAGATGGGTTTCACTAACACAGCTTCTACCTACCTACCCCTTGCTGTTCAGAGGTCTCTTGTCTTCTTTGACCTTGTCTTTAAGTTTGCAGGGACTTTTCTTCTAGCAAGAGGTTCTTCCCCATTGCATATGCACACCCTACAAGAGCCATGTTTGCTCAGAACTCGCTACTTGTGTTCCTTTTGGAGAGCAGAAAAAAACACTGTGTGGTTTGGATGGTGCAGAAGGTTTGGTTTTTTTATGTGTTTAACCACTGATTTTACCAGTGTTTTCGAGCTCTGTGAGCCTGTCCGTGATTCAACCTCCAGGCTAATTTTCCTTGCCAGGCAGATAAAACATTTGTAGACTGTTGAGATGTATCTGTTTTAAATTAGGCTATAAATCTGCAAAAGTGATGCTGCTGCTGGTGATCCAAGCCAGCTCCAGAGCCCAAGCTATGGTGGTGATCTTGTGGAGGACTTTGCACTTCACTGATACTGGTATCTGCAAAATTGTGCCTCAACCACCCTGCACACACCTGAATCTGCCTGATGTGGGTTATTCCTTGAAGATGCATGTGGCTGTCTAGAAGTCCTCTCTTCTCTGGTAGGGTTTGCCCTCTTCAAATCTAAAAGGAAGAGGGTGGGTAGGTATATCTGCAACTTTTTTTGCTGTTAAGCAACCTGATATTTTAAGATGGAGGAAAAAAGTACAGATATGTATGATGTCTGGACATCAGAGAAGAGAACATCTGCGGGGTTCTCTTCCTGACCCAGGTTTAATGTAGACCCTTTGCTACAAGTAGTTTTTAACTTGTTTACTCTGTAGCATCCTCACAAATACCTATTTCTTGGTCTTACATGGCTTTATGCAGTCTATTTTACAAGTAAAGGTGGTATCCTAAATGTCCTGCTTCTTGCCAGTGTTTGAGAAACCTTTCATAGAATGGTGGGGGCTAGAAGGAACCTCTGGAGATCATCTTATCCAGCCCTGCCCTCCTCCAGCAGGGTCACTCAGAGCAGGTTGGCCAGGATCACGTCCAGCCGTTCAAACACGGTGTTCTAAAGCTGGGGTCAGTTAACTGTAGGGTTGGTTATGGTGGTATCAGGAGGTGGATCTCAAAAATATTGTCAGTGTGGTGGTTCCTTCTTGGGGCAGAGGTTGCATGACTCACGAGGCCATGGCAGTGAGGCTGGCACTGTGCGGACAGCTGCATGTGGGCTGCGCACCTGCGTCGTTCAGAGGCAGTTGCTGCTGCTGAGCAGGCCTTTGGTGATCCGTCAGGCTTTTCTGGGTCTGACTTCTGCAGCAAACCTCAGAAGACAGGGAGGGGGGAGCTGATCTGGCAGTTGCTCTTCAGGTTTTTCTCTTCACAGCCTGAAAAAAACATTATGCAGAGCTTGGTTTCATTTAGGGGTTCTTTTTTTGTTGATTTGGGGGTTTGTTTTTTTTTTTATTCAAGCATTCAACTGTTTATTGAGTTGTTCCCGCATAATTCAGCTCTTTGTAAAGAGCACTCGCCCTCTTTTCCTGACAGATGATGGTCTATATCACTTTTTTATGCCTATAGAAATAGGAATCCATGGCCTGTGTTTGGCTGAGATCCAGCAGGGAGAAGTTGGTGAATTTAGCTTTTATCACACAAACCACTTCCCTGAGAAACAGACTGTTCTTGGTTTTGACTCCCTTCATGCAGAAAAACTGAGCTTGTGTAGAGAGCAAAGTTCACAAATTACTCTTTTGTATCACTTTTGGTGAAACAAATCAACCAAGACTGTTGAACAAGTAACTTGACAACGCATTTAGTTGGAGATCATACAAGTAATATGCTTCAGCATGTTCACACAGTCTTTGAGGAAAAAGGACTTCATGGAAGTTACCTTGCCTAGGATGGCAAACAGTCTGAATTCATCTGGGTCACCCTTTCTGCAAGAGCTGTGTAACTGTAGTATGTCAGCCTGACAATGCTGTGCATTCATGAGTAAGGAATGAGTGTAGCGATCCACAGTTGTCCATCCTTCTCCGTTCCCAGCAATTCAGACTTAAATACCATTTGTGGGCCTCATCTTGTCAGGCAATTTTTCTGCCTGTGAAGCCCTGAACAAAACTGCGCAAGCTGAAGCTGAAATCCTTGGGTCAAATGATTCAACAGAAGCAACTCAATGTTTAAAAGGCATTTGTAGCCTTCAAGGTTGGAAAGAATCTCCCAAGTGTGGACATTTGATGTGACGTGCACCTGCTTGCTGTCTTTGTCACTGCTGTTACCAGCTTTAAACTGCAACAGAGAATTCTGACCTACTTTTTTAGATATTCCCCCCCGTTGTTTTGCACAACATTGAGGACACTGAAACCAGGTCAGTGTAGTGCTGGTTGGGAAAGCAGAGATAAAGCTGTTCTTCTCTGTGTGGAGGTACTGGTGGGATCCAGGCAGGTGTTTGATACACAGTCCTGTAATATAATGCTTAGTGAGGGAGCATCTCTTGGTAGACCACCATCTTAGATAACAAGAAAGCTTTTGAGTGGGAGAGAAAAGGGGGGTGAAGTCTTACATCTGAGAGGAGAAAACATTGGGGCTTATAGTGATAGGACAAGGGATGATGGCTCCAAACTGGAAGAGGGGAGTTCTTCACTCTGATGATGGTAAGACACCGACACAGGTTGCCCACATAAGTTGTGGATGTTCTATCACTAGCTGTGTTCAAGACCACACTGGATGGGGCTTTGAGCAACCTGGTCTACTGGGAGGTGTCCCTGCCCATGGCAGGGGTGTTGAAATGAGATGACCTTTAAGGTCCCTTCCAACCCAAATAATTCTGTGATTCTGCATTCTCCTTTCCTACTAGCTTGTGTTTATAGACAACCCCCAGAGAAAAATCCTTTTCCCGGTCAGACCAAGATAGGATATTTGGTTACCTGTTCATCTGTTTGTTTGTTTGTTTCTTCTTAGGAACGTGGTAGATCTCATCGCTCTTATTTTCTCATCAGCAGAACAGCAACTTTGCCAGAATTAAGAGGGTGGCTTTGGAAACAGAAATTTTTTGCTGGGGCCGGTTGGAAGGTAGCATTGGACAAGTGGAATGTCATGGGAGGGAAGAGATGAGGCAGAGGGATAAAAAGGCATGAAGGGACCTGAAGCCAATGGAGATGTGTCCATATAGAAGAGCAAAGCTGTAAGTGGAAGGTTTACTAATCACATTTTAATAAGGGAAGAACATTGACACCTCAGAAGCTGTTATCGTGAAGCTGATGACACAAAGTGCGTAAGCTAATAAAATGAGTTGGCAGATGCTGAGAATGTGAGTGGACACATCATATATGACCTGGTTTCAAAATAGTCCTTGTTATCTCCCTTCTGGCTGCTATTCCAGAGAGTAAATCCTTTGTCCCAGTCTGTGGCAAAGCAAGCAAAGTTTTCTGCTGCTGAAGGCTCTACTTTCTACACAGTCTGAGGGTGGAAGCTGGTGATCTCATATCTGTATGTTCATAATGTGTCATTTGAGAGCCCTGGAGGATTTTATAGTCTTTGAAGTCCTGTGGGAAGGAGCAGATCTTGTATGGAAAGCACTCTCCAGATCAAGAGACACACCAAAAGTAGAACCCAGACACGTTGGGTAGATGGTGGAAAAATCCAGTGAGAAGTCATGTGCCTTGTCCTAAAGCAATAATCTTGGGGTTGCTGGGTGAAAATTAGTTTCTGTTTCTGTAGAGAGGGGCTTTCTTGAAGGTCTCTTCTTTTAAGAAGATAAAAGGAATTGGAGGGCTCAGTTACTTCTGCTGTTAGGGTGGTGATCCATCTGCCAAGTGTTTTCAGATTGATTTCCAGCATTTTTTTAACTCTTTCATGAACCAAAACCATACACAGACCTGCATCAGGGTTGCTTGGTTTGATTTGAAGAAAATGGGGATTCATTTGCAGTTTCAGTTTGGACAGACTTTCTGAAATTGTGTAACAAACCAAGGCTTTGACACCTCTTGTTCTGATCTTGGAAAGGTCTCCAGAGTATCTTGAGCAGGTCAAAGAAATTTTCAGTGCTGGGGAAGTGAACTTTTCCTTTGAGGGGTAGGAATAAAGTTTGGGTAGCTTCACACCAGTCTCTTGTTTCTGTTGTCCTTTATTACTAGTGCTTTCAAACTGAAGGACTTCTGTCTCTGCTATAACAGGTGCTCAGTTAAGCGATGGTGGGTTGAGAGATGACTGAATCACAGAGATCAGAGGGTTGTAATCTGTGGTGCAGAGTCTTGTTGAAGGCCTTTAGCTTGTGGTGTTCCCCAGGGGTCAGTGTTGGGTCCAGTCTTGTTCAGTAACCTGGATGAAGGGACAGGATAGACTCCCAGCAGGTTTGCTCTAAACTGGGAGGAGCAGCTGACACACCAGAGCTGTTCTGTCATTCAGTGAGACTTGTATAGGATGGAGAGCTGGGCAGAGGAACCTCGTGAAGTTCAGTAAGGGCCAGTGTAGGGTCCTGTACCTGGGTATGAATAACCCCCTGCACCAGTACAGGTGAGGGGCTGACCTGCTCAGAAGCAGCTCTCCAGTGAAGGACCTGGCAGTTCTAGGGGGACAAAAAGTTCACCACAAGACAGTGATGAGCCCTCAGGGCCAAGAAGGCTAATGGTCACCTGGGGTAAATGAAGATTAGGGCCAGCAGGTCAAGAGAGGTTCTTTCTCCCCCCCCTCTACTCTGCCCTGGGNCAAGGGAGACAAGGAACTACCAGAGAGAGTCCAGGGGATGCTCCAAAGATGCTGAGGGAACTGGAGTATCTCTGTGCCGAGGAAAGGCTGAGAGCCCTGGGGCTGGTCAGCTGGAGAGGAGCAATCTGAGAGGGGATCTGATCAATAGCTGAAGGGCCCCTGGAGGACAAGAGGATGGGGCCAGATTCTTGTCAGCGGTGCCCAGCGACAGGACAAGGGGCAATGGGCAGAAACTGGAACCCAGGAGGTGCCATCTGAACGAGAGGAGAAAATTCTTTGCTGTGAGGGTGGCAGATCCTGGCCCAGCCTGCCCGGAGAGGTTGTGGAGACTTCTTATCTGGAGAGATTCCAAACCCTCCTGGACAGTGTGACTCTGCTGGAGCAGGAGCATTGGACTAGATGTTCTGCAGAGATCATTTCTAACACCCACCATGTTGGGATTTGGGGATGGACCTTTATTCAAGCCAGACTGCACTACAGTTCAAAACCCAAACAGCAGCTGCCTTCCATACCATCCAGAAGCTGGTTTGCAGTTCTATTGATGGACATGAGGTCATGACTTTGATCTTGAGCCCTAAGGGGTTGTAAGTGTGTATAGTTCACACTTGTTTGTTTGGTGTTTTTACTCACCAAACTGTGCTTTAAGTAATTTCCTTTCAAGCCTCTATCTTTCATGAAATAACTGTTCCTGTGTCTCCAACTGCTTGGTAGTGAAATGACTCCTGGAACAGGACTGAGTCACCAGTAGGGAAATATCTTCATGAAGAGCTTTATTGAAACACAAGTAACTTTCAGAAGCAATCTTGCTGAGTGGGTGGAAAGGTAGGAAAAAAATTTGAATTGTTGCAGGAAATAGTCCTGGCCTTCTGAGTAGTCTTTAAATATTAATGCAGCTGACTTCAAAACACAGGCTGGTCTTCATTCTTCTGCCACTTCTCTTTCAAAGCCAAGCACTCTGATAGTCCTCAAAAGCCCTCTCTGATGCTGTATTTACTGCAGTTGTTTTTAGTGTGTGGTGACAGTAGAGAAAAATCATGGGGCGCTTCAATGTACTGACAGCTGGGGTCTCCTTGTGGGGTTGGCTGTCAAAGAGGTTATTGAATGCTTGGTTCACTCGTTCTTTGCTGATCTGAATTCCTGTTTGCAGGAGGCTTTCAGCCGAGAGGGTGTTTTGTGTTTGCAAACTGTCAGGCATGACCTTTCCATCCTTCTCTCTGGGGAGGCCTTGTACAGATGGGGAACAGAGGGCGGACGGAGGCGTAGCTGTTCATAAGTGTTAATGTCTTACTTTGCTAGCCAGAAAATGTGTGGTGGAGCTCTGTACTTAATCTGAGTGGAGAGTTGCTTGTCCCACCTGAGATGCGCTGAATGAGGTGGTGAAGGTGTCAAACTAAGCTGTACGTAACTCTGTCCTATCTTGGTACGTGAGGTTTGAGTCTGGAGGAGGTGAAAGGTGTATCAAGGCACAGGAGTGCTTGTGCTTACAGGAGGCTTCAGCAGCCCTTAGAGGAGTGATGCCATCAAGCACTGATGGGGCACCACTTGGACTGAGATCAACGAAGGTCAGGACAAACTCATATCAACTGCTTGAAATGCTTTCGATTATGTGCCCCTATGTTTTGGTGGCTCCATGCAGATTTTGCTCGCTTCTTTCAAGGTTTGTAGCCCTTCTTCCAGGTCATCCTTCAGAGCCATGCTGCCCTTTGTGTCTTTCATGATTCCGTGCAGTTTTTTTCCAAGCGTGAACTGGGCAGAGTCAGTGCTTTTGCTGGCTAGAGGCTTCTTTCTGTTACCCTTTTGAGAGGTTTGTAGTTATTCCTACAGACAACAACTGTTGGGTGGATTTTCCACCCTTGATTTGAATAATGACTTTGATCTCCAGGGCCAACAAATCCTCCACTTTTCTAAAGTGCTACTTTTTTTTATTCATAGAATTCCTCTGTTCTGCTTAGTGATCCATTCCAAGAAGCCCATCATCCTTACATTTGAGTTCTGCTTGTCACTAAACACCCTTAGTTTCAATGACTGTCCTTTCTTTCATCTTGTTTGTTTTGAAGCAAGTCTTTCCTCCCAGGACAGGTTGGGCTGGGATCCAGGCCAAGGACTTTGCTGATATCTGATAGTGTGTTGTCATTGCTCCTGCAAGCTGGTTGCCCAAAGCAAATACAACTGTGTCGACTTAAACAGCTTGGAGAAGCAGTGCTGGATCACCCCCTCTACCTGAATGCTTCACCTGAAAGTGTGTTGAGATGTCCTCTGTGAAAAACCAGTTCAACCTGTTTGCCTGTAGGGGAGGCTTCCTGCTTATCATATTCAGTTTTAAGTAATAAATCTTGATTCCATTTGAGGTAAAGCTCTGTACTGCTAAATGTTGCATTTTTGGTCTGGGAACATCTCCAACACTTCCACTGGCCCAGCTAGAGCCAGTTCTTAATTGTGACTGGCTTTTCACACATGATGTAGTACCACAGTGGGAGCTAGAGACTGTGTCTTCTGCTTCAGTATGGCCAAGCGGGTAGTATGGATGCGAATATTGTGGTTCTCAGATGACCTAGTGATTTTTCAGACCTTCTGGATTTGCTGCAAATAGGCCCTGTCACTTTTTCTGAGGAAATCCACCGTTATGCAGAGAGATGCAGAGAGTTTCAATCAGCCAATCTATCTAAGGTCAACTAAGGTGCAAAAGAAGAATTTGTCTTCCAAAGTGCTTCGATATTTTCTCTTCACACTTTTCACTTTCCCACTTTTTATTTTTGTCTGGCACTTGTGTAATGCTTTGTTTCCTTCTCACTTCACATGCTTGTAGACTTCACATTTCACACTGAATTTAAAACCAGGACATGGTCGTCTTTGCAGTTTCCACCTGATTTGCTGGTGTAAATGGAATTTCTTTTTGTTGTACACACAGCATGAGTCCTGGTAATTCCAGCAGTAGGCAGTGGATGGGCAGCACTTGCATCTTTTTGTGACATTGGGGTGCTTTATCAGAAAATTGTTAAGAAAAACGTAAACTTCCAATGTAACTGTTTATTTTCTTGAGGCCAGGAAAGTTCTGGGTGTGGGTCCTGCTGTACAGTTATTGATTGGCATTAGAAAATAATGCTTTTTATTTCATGTGTCCTTTTTTCTTTTTCCCAGGTAAGAAACCCAAAGCAACCTGCCTTTTATTGAGTTCTCAAGAACATAATCGAGCCCTTGGTACATTATCAAGATGCATTAAGAAACTGGATCCAGTGCCAAAAGATCTCCAGGTGTTTCCATGACTCTCCAGGACCCTGACTCGGATACTTTGGGATATATATTTCTGTTCTGAGGAGAAGAGCACGGACTCCACCTCCTTTCTGCCAGCTTGCTGGCGGACATATTTGACTAAGATCATGGACCATCCTAATAGGGAAAAAGATGAAAGGCAGCGGACGACAAAAGGGATGCCAGGAAGGAGCGGGCATGGTTCTCGACCGAGCTCATCGGCGTCTTCTGGCGTTCTTATGGTGGGACCCAACTTCAGAGTGGGCAAGAAGATTGGGTGTGGGAACTTTGGCGAACTCAGACTAGGTAAGAAGTAACTGTTTTAGTGGCATTACCAGATGAGTTTTTCACCACTGGAATATAAATGCATAAAAAAACATACATACCATGGCTTGAGAAATGTATGTGCTTGTCTTGTTTTCCAAGCATCGAGCTGCCATTACCTGAAGCTTCTGACTCAGAAGACATAACTGTTAGAGTGATTTTGATTTGCATAAAGTCAAAGTGAATACACTGGAGAGGCCAAAGATGCAAATTTTGAACAATCACAACAATGAAGACTGTTCTCAGCACAAAATGTCTTGCCTAAGGTGGAAAAAAATAAACAAATCTTCATAACTGCCTGGATTGCTAAACCTTGCTCTCAATTCCTTGTTCATAAGCTAGAACACCCTATTAAAGTAATGGGTGAGACACATTCCTAGCGCTTAGCCATATCTTCTCCATCCCATGCCCCTCACTAGAGTTGGTGCCCTCATTTCAGCCCCATCGCCCACTCCCTGGTCTGTTGCCTGTGTTTATCGCACTGGCTGGTGAAGGGCAGGATGTGCCATCTGGCTTCTGCCTCTCAGCAGTTGAACTGGCCCCCTGTGATTTTTTTTTCGTGGCCCATTGGTCTTCTAACCACATGTCTTGCAGCTGGTCACCCAAACAGATGGTCTATGCTGATGAATAGTTTGATTTTTAAATGAGGTGGGGAAAGCAGACAGTGTTTTTCATTCCACACCCCTGACCTCCCAATATGTCATTTCGGGGTCATTGCTGGAGATCAGAAGCAACACCTCGTGATGGTCTAGATCCTAAACTAAAGCAGTTGTGTTATTTCTCTTCTTGCATCTTTAGGGTGCTCAAGACAGGTTGGCTGACATAAACAACATTTGCCCCAAATTTGGTGTGGATTTAGAATTGAAATTAAAATAACTTGTGACAGACACAAAGGATTATAAATCCATCAGGAAATTGCTTCAGGTAGTCAAAGGGTTGTAACATGCAACTCCTGATAGTACCTGTGTAGATTCTGGCTCAGAATTTCTGTAATCTTAGATTAGTATACATAATTCTTCATGCTAAGGTTTGCTTATTGCATCTCCACAACAGGACATTTCTCCACTGTGTGAAGATTCATCAGCTTGCTTATGATCCATCTCAATAACCAGGTAGTTTGGTTTCAGCAGGATATCAGAGAAGGTTTATTGAATTGTAGGAGCAGAGATAAGGCTCCAAAGGTGGAGAGAAACCAAGGGCAGGGTCAGCAACTCCCACCTTCATGAACATAATTGGCAGCTGAATATAAGTTTGGGTCCATGACATGAATAGTTTCATTTGCGTTTCCAAAGGCCCCCTAACAAACATCATGGTGGCTAGAACCCCGTGGAGATGTTGAATTGCTTCGTGATCCGAGCTCTGCTTTGAGGTACAGCAGCTGTAGTGGATCCCTGCAGGTATTCAGCTGGTGCCCAAATGCTCATCCTCTACCTGTGGTGGTTCTTTTTCACGTTTCTTGATATTTTACCAGTGCTGTATTTCTCACTGGTGTGTTGTTTCAAAACACAGGCTTTAGAGAATAGATCTCACTTCTAAAAAGTGAGAAAAGTCAATTTTAACTATGGAAAAAAGCATCACCCATTAATTGAGTGGCTCTATTTTATTTTTTGTTTCGCTACGCTGGTAAATGTTTTGCTACTGTCAGTTAAAGTAGCACACTTATTATTTCTCACAAACAGCATTTGGGCAGCGAGCCATACATCCTGATAACAGCAATCAGGTGTCTGGTGCTTATGGAAACTACGTCACATTGCGTTTTGCCAGTCCCTGCAGC
>VWZY01000177.1:209871-224173 GCA_013399075.1 Chloroceryle aenea
CCCCCCCCCCCCCCGTTTGCTCAAATAGCAGCTTTTTCCATCGTAGGGATTCGATGCTAATTATTGCTGGGGGGAAGGAGAAGCAGTGCATCTGAAATGCAGGCAGACAAGTCTCTGCAAACAGTTTTGTCCCATGAAGACGAACAGCGTGCCCACCACTTCTTGCCTCTTTCATGTGGTTTTNAATGCAAAACTCAGCATCTGGCCCAGAGTAATAACATGAAACAGGGTTAACCGATGGCTGTTTCCTCAGATGGGCTGCAGATGAGGTGGTCTGTAAGAGCTTTGGTTTCAAAAGCAGCTCAACCTACTCACAGGGCTATGGTGCCAGCAAAGGGTGGGGGAATCTTGGTTATCCTCCCTGGGCTGGACGCTGGTCACTTAAAGGGATTCATTGTGCTTGGTTTTGGACCTCTCGCTCTCAGAAGGACATTGAGGGGCTGGAGCATGGCCAGAGAATGGCAAAGAAGCTGGGGAAGGGTCTAGAGCACAAGTCTGGTGAGGAGCAGCTGAGAAACATGGGGTTGTTCAGTGAAAAGGATGATCAGGAGAGACCACCTCCCTCTCCTCAACTCCCTGACAGGAGGTTGGAGCCAGGTGGGGTCAGTCTCTCCTCCCAAGGAACAAGTGCCAGGGCAAGAGGAAACAGCCTCAAGTTGCAGCAGGGGAGGTTTAGGTTGGACTTGAGGAACAATTTGTTCCCCACAAGGGTTGTCAAGGTCTGGCCCAGGCTGCCCAGGGCACTGGTGGAGTCCCCATCCCTGGAGGGGTTTCCAAGCTGTGGACATGTGATCCTGAGGGATGTGGTTTAGTGGTGACCTGACAGTGCTGGATTAACAGTTGGACTCAATGATCTGAAAGGTCTCTTTCAACCTTAAACACTTTTCTCATTGGTAGTGCCTTTTGTGCACTGCCAATCCCTGTTGTGCAACTCTTGGTGACCTATAAAATTGTGTGATATCAGTAGCTGCTCACTGCTTAGGAAAAATGATATTTAACCTCTTAAATGTAGTGCTGTGACAAGCCACAGCTGTAAACTTCACCGTGGAGAAGATACCACTGGCTCAGCCTACAAACCATCTCCTTATATCAGCTCACAGAGTTATTTCTTGTATCTGCCTGAACTCCTAAACCATAAGCCATGTTAGGGCTAAATAAGCCTCTTTCATTTTCCCTGGTGGTTGGCATGCTGATTTAGTAAAGCAATTAAATAGGTACTAATGTCAAATGATTCCAGTTTTGGTAGGTTGGAGGGTTTTCTAAAATAAGCCTTAAGTTCTGGATAAACCAGAAAGCAGAGCCCAAAACTTTTTGGTCTGATGAAACATTATCTGGCATTTTCAAACCAGTGTCTTCAGTTATCATTTAAAAATTATTTTTAATGCAACTTTTTTCCCCTGGTTGGAGGGGAAACCAAAATATTATGAGGGCCAAATTCTTTATGTTGCTTGTATCCTCCTTTGATAGGCTACTGCAACATTTTTGGAGAAGTCTTTGAGTTCTCATGTGTTACCCAAAGACATTGTGTGGTGTCCAGAAGTCAGGTATCAGTGTGGTTCGCGCAGATGTCGCGTGAAGATTCAGCACAGCTCGAGGGTGAGCCCCAAACTAGAAGAGACATTGCTTATTTGTATGTTGCCGAGTCAGAGCTGGGAGGGCCACTCAAACGTAAGACCCACTCAGCTGTAGTCTGAAGCCAGGAGCTCTGCTTTAAAACAAGTAAAACAATAAATAAAGATAGATATATAATAACATCTGCTTACCAAATAAAATCATCATGTGAACACTGGAATAGACTAAGGCTCGATCTGGAGGATGTGGGTAAGAGTAGATCCCACAGAGGATCTACACTATGAGCCATTATTCAGACACATCTACTCTGGGAGGGACAGCAAATCTGGTACTACTGCATTGCTGTGAACTCATGTCTCAGCTGCCCACAGGAGCTGGTGACTGTACAGGTGCCATGGTGTCTGGGGTGAGCTCTGCTTGGTCTTCAGGACGACTAGTTGGGTATTTTCTCCATTAGCCAGTTGTGATTTGCCATCAGAGTGGTGTCTTTGTAGCAACAAGAGTCAAAGCATTTTTGATTCGTGTCCACTAGAAGCTTGTACTTGTGGTCTTTGACCTGTGGGAATAGTTGATCAGTCTGGGCTCCTTTTCCTGGTCTGCAATCTGTCCATAAGTTCAACACGTCTTTCTGCCAGGCCTTGAGAAATCTGCCCGGTTAGGTTTCCCACATGAACACCGGTGACTTAATGCATCACTTCTCATTTAGAATATGTAGTTCATAATTGTCAGTGAATCTACCCAAAAGTGAGACATGAACTTAATCGCTGCTCTGTCAAATGCTTTGCCTGAACTTGAAAGGCTTTTGTTAGCACAGTTCCATCACTTCAGCAGTGTTATGGCTCTTTTGTCTTGCTGAGATAAGATGCAGTTTCTACTTATGGCTGTGCAGGTTCTCACTCTCCTGTGAGCAGCACTTGCCTTGACTCTTCTGTTTTTATACCAGTCCTGCCTTGGAGGAGGAGGAAGATGACACTGTAATGCCTTGGGCAGCGTCATAGCAAAACCAAGGGGTAGATCTTAGAGATCTGGGGGAATACATCCAAAGTACCTTGTGCTGCGGCTTTAGGAAGGGTTTGGAGTTCAGAAGCTGGACCTGTTTACACCCTGTTATGTGCAGAGTTTCCCTGTGGCACAGGCTTGGAAGGGGATGAACTGGAGGATTAATTAGTTTATTTTCCTTTGACTGGTGGCCCCATATTTCAATGTTGTGTTTTGCTAATCCCAGTTGTTTGAGGAATTTTGTTGCCAAAATGATCTCCCTAGTCCTTGGCCTTGCTATTTAACTTCACATTTAAACACCTGCCCTGATTTAAGCAGCATTGCCAGTTACCAGAACAGGTCGAAGCTTTCCATAATTGATTTTTTTCCTTTTTTTTTTTTCTACTTGCTGATGGATTCTCAAAGCGATCTGCTTCCTGTGGGACCTGGACTGGGAATGCTCCAGCTGGAATTTGGCATCCAGAACTATGCCAGGCACTCTAGTGGGGAAGGTAGCAAAAGGAATTAAATGCAGAGAATATGAAGTAAAATAAATTTCCCCTGATATTTCCAGATTTAAACTTGACTGTTTGTCTTCATTTATCTTCATAATGTCTTTAATTTTATTTTTATTATTTATTCATCTTCAATTGAAGTCTTCCAGTACTGTTATGTATGGAAAGGAGGCCACAGTGTATTTTTAATGGTGTTGTATAGATGTGCTAGAGCTGCTCGAAATCCCACCTGCTCTGAAGTATGTCCTTCCCCACCCTGGACATCTCAGTTACTGTTCTGTTCTAAGCATCAATAACCATCATGGGAATTGGAAAATAAATGTGTAATAGAGCCAAGCAAAGCTGATGCTACAAAGAAGTGCTTTCAGTGTAGATTGCTACCGAATCCTGGAGCTACAGTCACAGTGCTTGAAGAGATAAGTGGAAAAGGTCAACACTTCCCTGGATAAAACCCTGGGGAGCTTTGTGCAGTGGAGGCCACCCTCAAAGGATACAGCGGAACTAGAGGAAGTCAGAAAGGGGGCAGAGATGTTAGGATGAGGGGACAGATCAGGTCCTTCTCCAGGAGGGTTGGCTGTCAGCCATTATCAAGGTGGAGAAGGTGACGGGGGAGTGATTGCTCAAATTATCCAGCAGAGGAACTGGAGGACATTGAGCCATATGATAACTGGCAGCTTCAGGACACATGGATAGATTCTCCTTGATACGTGGAGTTGTATGTCTCTGCCACAGATTGCTGGGGAGGCCGAGGGCTTGGTTCAAACACCAGACAGTGTATTGGAGGAATAGTTCATCTCTGGCTGGGGCATGCACAGCTACCAGCTCTGGCTGCAAGTTGTAGAGTTACAGTGTCCCAGCTCCTGGCATGGTTACCTTCGTCCCCTACTATCAGACTAGACATTGTTCCATGTTTTGGGTTTAGTGACCCTCCCTGTAGACCAAGGGATAAAAATGTTCCCTGACCAGCAGCTTCAAGACACTTCTGAAAGAAACAAATCTCTGACTCCACATTTTTTTTGCTCCCCCAGACTTTTTTGGCATGATGCAGATAATGAAACCTAATGTGTCTAGGATTCCTCCTCAAATGTTCATGTCAAACATAAGTGCTACCATGAAACACAATTACCTGATGCTGGGTGAAAATAGTGTTTGCCTGCCCTGGACAAGTGCTGTATTGTATTATTTTGAAGCTTCTTAAAGGCAGGGGAGCTGAGAAAAGGCAACTCTTTGCCATCAGAGACACTCCTATGCATCATGTTTGTAGCTGCAAGTGCTGAATGTGTTAACTTAAAGATGTTTTTTCTTCTTCACAGGTAAAAATCTCTACACCAATGAATATGTAGCGATTAAACTGGTAAGTAGAAACTTCAGGTGTTGTTTAATGACTTGTATGTTACAAATTTAGACAAAAAGCAGCTTTCATAGAATCACAGAATGGTTTGGGTTTGAAGGGACCTCAAAGATCATCTAGTTCCTTCTTGGGGCCACCTTCAATTAGCGCAGGTTGCTCAAAGCCCTGTCCAGTCTGACATTGAGCACTTCCAGGGATGACACATCTACCACCTCTCTGGGCAATGGTTCAGTCTCACCACCCTCACAATGAGGCTATTTAGAGCCTTACTCCTCCCTAGATGGGCTGTTGGCAGAGTGTTTGGTTAGAAGTATAGCACAGTGCAGTCTCCTGCTCCACGTTTTTGGAGTTGGGAGGCAGGAAAGGAGGTGTTCCAGTGGCTAAAATTCCCTTGAGGGAGAACAGCACAGCTTAGGCTGGGACAATGCTGAGAAACTGCAGATAGACCAGGCAAAACAAGACCTAATTCAGCAACAGTCAGGCTTTCCTCTATCTGGTTTGGGTGGCTGAAGATATATAACCACAGAATCTTCTGATTTTCTCCTTTTATGTGACTGAATGGTAAAAATTAATCAAGTTGGCTCAACAAAGCATTGCAGGAGTTGTGTTAAAAACCCTAAGCCTCAGCAGAAATGAACTTCACCAGCTGTGCGATTATAGCTGTGCTATTCCCATCTCCTCATCCAGGATGACAATCTCAGTACCAGTTAGCAGGTTATTTTCTGCCCTGCTGCCTATGTAACCCCTCAAGGGTACACCCAGTGAAAACTTCCTTGTTTCTTACACCTTGTCCAGCAAGTGATCCAGGTAAAAAAAAATCTCCTTCAGGGCACAAAGGCACTGTGATCAACGGTGGGTTGAAGTCGGAGTCTAGAGGATGGGAAAACTCTTGAACTTGTAGCTCTTCTGCTTTTACAAACTCACAGCCCAGTAGTTTGTGTCTATGCCTTAGCTCTTCCTATCTGTAAATTAAGACTTTCATTAGTCTCTTGGGCTTTTTAAGTTTGATGTCTTTGACTGATGTGCTTCTTTCTTGGCCGCCTGCTCTTTAATCACCAATCCAAAGCCTAGAACTGGAAGGTAAAGGTGTAACATGAACTTGATAGTTGCAGCAGACATGCCTGGTTGCCCAGCCAGTGTTGTCTGGCAAAATGACAGGAGTCATTCAGACTACAGAAAATCAAGATGGACTTGGAGCATTAATTCAAATCACATTTAAGCACTAGAGATTTTATATCTCCATCTTTCTCCTCATATGACGCACAGTAGATGAAAAACAATTAGGGTTTTGCAGGAGATGTGTGTTTTCAAGCTTGTTGGCTGATGTTAGAAGTTAGTCTCTGAAGTAAATAAATATGCACCTGCAGTGGAGCTTATGATATCCTTGATGTGGATCAACATCAGGAAGGAGGGCTGGTGATTGCTGAGTAGCTCACAGTTTAGGTGAATCTGACCACAGAAAACACGCTGTGTACACAGACGAGATGCTTTATTGAATCAATAAGGCCTCATTTGCTTTCAGAGATAATCCCACAAAGCTGTAGCATTGGAAGGTGTAAGGAAGTGACAATACTGGAGAAACACAGCTGTGGTATCTGAAATTATGTTTGTTTCTCTCAAATAGTGTTTGCAGTGACACCTCCAGATAACCTGAAACCTTTCAGTAGCCATTTGGCAGAAATCAGTGGCATTATCCTGTTAATTGTACCTACTTTTTCTGGTAGCATCCTCTCTTTTGTTTTCTTTTTCCCCAAAATATCCAAGTCCTAAAGCACTTACTCTGCAACACACCAGTTTTATTTGCTGTGTTGTGATTTATGCTTAACAAGCTCTGATCCTTCATATTTGAAGGGTTGAAACTACTGTCCAGTGGCCATCCATCATTCACAGAATCCCAGCATGGGGTTAGAAAGGATCTCTGGACATCACCTGGTCCAAGCTGTCTGCTCCAGCAGGGTCACCCAGAGCAGGGGGCCCAGGATTGCATTGTCCAGGAGGGTTTGGAATCTCTCTAGACAAGGAGACTCCACAACCTCTCTGGGCAGCCCAGGACAGGCTCTGACACCCTCACAGTAAAGAATTTCCTCCTCCTGTTCAGATGGAACCTCCTGGGTTCCAGTTTGTGCCTGTTGCCCCTTGTCCTGTCACTGGGCACCACTGACAAGAGTCTGGCACCATCCTCTTGCCCCCCAGGGGCCCTTTAGCTCTTGGTCAGCATTGATCAGATCCCCTCTCAGGCTTCTCTTCTCCAGCTAAATAGCCCCAGGGCTCTCAGCCTTTCCTTGGTACAGAGATGCCCCAGTGCCCTAATCATCCTCATAGCCTCCCCTGGACTCTCTGCAGTAGTTCCTTGTTTCTCTTGAACCAGGGAGCCCAGAACTGGACCCAGTATGCCAGAGGTGGCCTCCCTAGGGCAGAGTAAAGGGGGAGGAGAACCTTCTTTGACCTGTTGCTCCTACTCTTAATGCGCACCAGGAGACCCTTGGCCTCCTTGGTCATGAGGGCCCATCACTGGCTCATGGTGAACTTGTTGTCCACTACCAGGGCCTTCTCCACAGCTGCTTCCTAGGAGGTTAACCTCTCACCTGTACTGCTGCAGGGAGTTATTCCTCTCCAGGTGCATAACTGAATTCACATACCTGCTCCTTTTTTGAGAAGATTAATGAAGGAACAGTAGAAGACTTAGGGGAATTTGGTCTCCTGGTCTTCGACTATATTCCCCAGGAGTGAGAATTATTCGGCCTCTTCAGCAGGAAATGCGCTTTTCTTACTTGTGTACTCAACTGTGATTTTCTTTATCCTTTGAATAATTTGTGGACTAGTGGTAGAGTAGCTGCATTCAGTGTACTCAAAGGCAACCTTTTCTTTTATTTGCATTATAGACTAAGTCAAAACTCTGCTTCGAGTCCTCGCTGTGCAAGCTCATCTTTTACAACTGCCACCTTGCTGCATCAGCTATTTGTTCATTCTGTCATGATGGGAAGTTGGAGAATTGGGTGGTGGATGCCAATGAGATGATCAGAAAAATGCTGTGAAATTCAGTGCTAGTGTCTTGTGGTTTCCCTTTGGGGGTGTGGACTTTGCTACACCTCAGAAAATTGCTGGTGGTAGAGGGTAATTCTATCTGCATTCTATCTTGTGTAGTGGCACCCTGTAGCTCCTCATCCTGCTCCTCAAATGAATGTTGTTTGCTTAAGGGTATCTAGTTCACATAGGAGTTTGTCTTCTGACACGCCTAAGATGTATTGACTGGTTTAATCTTCTGAGGGTGTTTAGGGAACATCCTCCCCACGTGAAACCAGCCCATTAACATACAGATGTAGTCTGGGCATGGGTACCAAGCTGTACCTTCTTGTAGTGATCATGACACTGTTGGTTCAATCTGTGAATTTTGTACGTTAGTTAGGCAGTAGCAGTTCAGTTACTTTTGCTACAAATGCAACATCTGCCACCATACTTAAGCTCTTGCCCTACAGGACAACCATCTGTTCTGGTATGATCATCTCAGAAGCTGCCACAACTCTGGCAAGCAGCCAGAGCTTGGGTTCCAGACGCTTCTGACACAGACATGACTCTTGGCTTAGTTTCCCTGATTTTGACATGAGCAGCATCATATCATGATATGCTAATCCTTCTACCTTTATCTGGATAGTTTATTTGGATAAACTATTGAGCAAACAGGCTGAGTTCCTGTTGCCCTAAATCCCTTTGCTAGGCTGGTGTCTGTAGATTCTCCCACAAGCCACCATCTACATTTAAATCCAACTTGCTTTTTGTGCTGCTTTATATTTCCCTTCAGTACAGGTTCAGTTTTGCCTTCAGAATATTTTTCATTGTTGTTTTCAAAGTAGTTGGTCATATTTGACTCCTGAAGCTTTTAAACATCAGAAAATCAAGAAGCAACTTGGAGTGTTTGGTTTTTTTTTTCCTTGATGGCAAATAAAGGGAATGACTTGAGCTGTGGATGAACAGCTTGGCTGGAAGTCAAATTGCCTGTATTCCTGTCCAAAAATCGGTCTTTTGACTTAAAAAGAATACTTTAAGGTGACATTCATGCCAAGCGTGGACATTAGTTTTACAGTACAGACTTGAGGTGAAGTGAGACAAAGCTGGAGAACTGGGCCCATGTAAAACTCATGAGGCTCAACGAGGCCAAGTGCAAGGTCCTGCCCCTGAGTTGGAGCAACACTCAGTATCAGCACAGTCTTGGGGTGAAGGGATGGAGAGCAGTCCTGCAGAGAAGGCCTGCAGAGAAGACCTTCTTGGGGCCTTTCAGCACTTCAAGGATCCTGTCAGAAAGATGGGGACAGACTTTTGAGCAGGGCCTGTTGTGACAGGACAATGGGTGGTGGCTTTAAACTAAAAGAGGCAGATTTAGACTGGAGAGAAGGAGGAATTTTTTTGCGCTGCAACTGTGGCCCAGGCTGTCTGGAGAGGTGTTTGATGCCCCCATGTTAAGTGCACAGTTGTATTAAAAATCTAATTACTCCAGGCTCTTAATCCTCTCCATGTATAACTATATTTTTAGAAGCTTTGTAATCTGCCTTGTTACTGCCTCTGTGGATTGTGGGCATGAAGTTTTGTGTGTGAAGTGCAGATGAGTAGCAATTGAGCCATGGAATGGTTTGAATGAATTGCAGAGTTATTCTGTCTATAAAAAGAGAATATTTTGGGTGCTTTGAGATGTTTGATTGACACCTGCTACTGAAGGGGAGACTTCTTCCTGTGTTTTTACAAGTTATCTGCAGTGCTTGCTGCAGGTAAGGTCATACCTTCATACTTTTGTGGTCTGACTTAAATCACAGACACACGACTCAACATTGCTCAAAAATATGGGTGAGTGACCACCAAAAATACCATGGGCAACCAACAGTCCACAGAGCAAACTTGGCACTTTATCTTTTGCAACCTTGATTTTCCTCCCACTGACATCCAGGGTCATTGTTCAAGGACCAGGAGGAACGATTCTTGCATTTCACTGCTGTGAATGAGCTTTGTATTTAAAGGAGGAAGTTACTTCTCCTCCAGAGGGCAATTCTTTCAGCTTTTTGTGCTCTCCTTTAAATGATGTTTAGTGATGAAGTCTGTTGTTAAACTATCCTCAGTTGAAAGTCTTCTCTTTCAGATACCTGAAGCATAGTGTACAGTTGCAGGTCTTCAAGTACAGAACTTCTTTCAGTCAAACTTTATTTTAACCACATTTTTTCTTCTGTTGTAGGAACCAATAAAATCGCGTGCACCACAGCTTCATTTAGAATACAGGTTTTATAAACAACTTGGAAGTGCAGGTAAGTAAACCCACCTTAAGCTTTTAGTTCTGCCTTAAATCAACCACCACCATCAGATTTGTAGGGTAACTCTGACTTGAACTCACTGATTTGGTAAATGCTTTTAGCCTTACACAAGTTTTGGAAGAGATTGGGTCAGAATAACGTCATAATGGTACCAGGTAATTGTATGGACCTAGAAAATTGATTTAGTGAGGATTGATATGGGAAACGCCCATGTGAGCATGTTTGTAAAACATATGAACATGGAATTCTTATACGAACATGGGTGAAGAGTTATTTTTATATGGAATGAGTCTCTAAAAAGGTGACAAAGTCTTAAAATCTAGGAAGTGTAAGAAGCTTAGGGATTTTCTGAGGAAAACCTGAAATACTGTTTTAATTGATGGTTATTAAATCAGAAGTGTCAAAAAAGACCGTGGGCTTGGTATCTTCTGTGTGATCACAGTCTACGGCAAGTACGAGAAGAATATCCTGGGATAAGCCCAAGGGTGTGTTTTTTTGTTGTGTGTTTGTTTGGGTTTTGTTTGTTTGGTTTTTGTTTTTTTGGTTGGTTTTTGTCTGTTTGTTTGTTTTTGGTGTGTTTTGTTTTTTTTTTTTCTGGCAAACTCTATTTTCTTTAATAAAGGCCTCGAACAAAGGTGGGGTTTTTTTCTCTTTATTTCATATTTTGGTGGTAGCATCTGGTACTGTGCCCAAAGCTCCTGGTAGGTTAATGTCATCATGTAATTCCAGTTCCCTGTGCTCTTGAGACTTTGGGCATTTTGCCGAAGCCTGTGCATTAAATAAATCAAATGTAGGTTTACAGAATAATTAGGACACTTAATTCTGCCCTTCACTCACTGCTGGACCTCAGTTGATGTTTGTCATCTCTGTGATAACAACAAATGTCTCTCATGACATGGGAATGAATCCAAATCTGCTTTCTACCACTCTTCAAAGATCATAAAATCAGAGAATTATTTGAGTTAGAAGGGACCTTAAAGATCATCTAGTTCAAACCCCCTAACATGGGCAGGGACATCTTCCACTAGTCAGGTTGCCCAAAGCCCTGTCCAACCTGGCCTTGAACACTTCCAGTGAGGGGACTTCTCTGGGCAACCAGTTCCAGTGTTTCACCTTCCTCAGCATCAAAAATATCTTCCTTGTCTCTTGTCTAAATCTTCCTTTTTTAATTTAAAGCCATCACCCTTTGTCCTGTTCCAACAGACACTGCTCAAAAGTCTGTCCCCATCTTTCTGACAGGCCCCTTGAAGTCCTGAAAGGACACCAGAAGGTCTCCCTGGAACCTTCTCTTCTCCAGGCTGAACAACCCCAACTCTCTCAGCCTGGCCTCCCAGCAGAGGGGGTCCAGCCCTCCCATCATTGCTGTGGCCACCTCTGGCCCCGCTCAAACAGGTCCCTGTCTCTCCTGTGCTGAGCACTCCAGCGATGGACCAAGCACTGCAGGGAGGGGCTNGGGTCTCCCCAGAGCAGAGGAGCACGATTCCCTCCGTCAACCTGCTGCCCACACTGCTGGGGATGCAGCCCAGGGTGTCATTGGCTTCTGGGATGTGAGTGCACAGTGCCAGCTCATGTCCAGCTTCTTACCCCCCAGTACCCCCAGTTCACTGTCCACAGGGCTGCTCTTAATAGAGATGTTATTGAGGAATTTCAGAACTGATCAAATGTTGGGGGCTTAGCATTATTTTGGTTAGATTAAATATTTTTAATTAATTTTCTCCTGTTCCTTATGAATCTTAAACTTTTTATCCTCCATTTCTGCCCTGTCTGTGCACACTAATGGAAGTATTTCTGAGCATGCTGCTGTCAGACATGGAAATCTTACCTTCCAGATCTCTTCCCTTCGCTAGGGTGGGTTAGCTGTCATCTCAAGCCTTTTTGAAAATACTGGTCAAGAGACTGCTGAGAAGCCTCACAAACAACAGGACTTTCAGTTCTATTTCTGTATGATCCCAGCAGGCATCACAAACCCAGCTCAGATAATTCATTGAATGCCATGAGAAACTCTTGTGATACAGTTGGCTAAAACAACTGGAAAGAGGCCAGGAAGTTGGGTGGAGGATGTGAACCACATCTCTTGTCTCCCCGTGAAATTTGGAAGCCTAACAATTAATTTTGGTGGAGCCACTTCCAGGACTAGAGAGCCTTCACTTGGTGTCTAGACACCATGCTGAGAATTCAGGGAACACAACCTGTCTGTAAAAGCCACCTTTGGGGACATAGATGTTTCTATTCTGAGTGATTTTGTTGATTCCTCTTAATAGTCCTTGCTTAAAAACTTCCACTGTTCAAACATCCATCCTTGAACTTCCAGTAAGCATCACTGGTGATTTGGAATTACCATCAACTCACCAAAGGCTAAAAGTGTCCAAACTCATGGTGCATATGACTCAGAGGACAACAACAGTAGCAGTGTGACACACTGCTTAATAAATTCACTAATTAATTTTGCCAAATAACATGGCAAATGGTAAACCTCCCACCACTAGCCCAAAATGTAAGGCTAGGAGAAGTGTTGCTGTAACACTGAGGGAGCAGCGTGGTCCTCTTATTAGTGCAAACACTGCGTTCAACCGCACACACACACACATAGTCTCGGTGAATCTCTGTGAGAAGGCAAAATTGTCATCACCTGCAGCATTTGGAGAAAAATGTTTGAGTTATTTTTTCTAATGAGAATTTTTGGTGATTTCCTTTATCCTGAAGGTTCAGAATAAACATGTTTGTAAGTCTATTATATTACTCTTGGCTACTAATCATAGGAGAACTTAGGTTGGAAGGGACCAAATTACCGTGGATCAAGTAGGAGACTTCTTTTAGGATGTCTTTGTGTGTGTCGAAAAAGATGTTTCATTTCTCATATGTGACTGGATGTGTCTCTGTGAAGTTAGGACAGGGGAAAGTGCTTTGTGGCAGTCAGGCTGACAAAGGAATGGTCTTGGATGCCAAAGACTACAGAAAACTTAGTCATGACTGGGCTTTTGCACCAAAATTTTAGAACCATTCTACAGTTCAGTGCCTGAAGGATCTATATTGGTATCAGTTCACTGCTTAACTTGTGGCATCATCAAAAACTAGTGAAACAAGTCTTTTTGAGCTGCTTGGTCTGGTTTTGCATTTTCCTTGGTGTAGTTAAACCGAGAGCAAATAACCCAACAATCAGTGGCTCTGTCAGAAAGTAATTCCTCAGTTGAGCTTTCATCTGAGATGTTTCTGTGTGAACGGAGTTGTGCAAGAGCTGCCTCTTCCTCCGTGGCTTCCTCTGCCACATGCTCCATCAGCACTGATCTTTCAAGAGTTTCTGACAAGGCAACCAATTTGCATCTGCGGCCTCCCATCAGCACCAGCTTCTCCATCTGCCATGTGACACAGCTGAAGATCTCTAGTCAGCTTGGATAAGCTGAGAAGGCTGGATTTCTTGTGTCTTGTACACCTTAGGATCCCTTTCATACTAGATTAAGATAAACTGGAGCAGTGAAAAACTGTATGAATGTAGCTCTTTGTGGTTCTCCTCAGAATAGAATCATAGACTGGTTTGGGTTGAAGGGACCTTTAAATATCATTTAGTCCAATGTACCTGCAGTGAACAGTGACATCTGCAACTAGAGCAGGTTGGTGAGAACCCTGGCCAACCTGACCTGGAGTATCTCAATACCACTGGATATATCACATGGATTGAGAAGTAGCTAACAGAGATAGTCTTGGGGCTGAAGAACCAACTAGATGTCTCTCATGATCTTTTTCAGTTAATTGATGCTCTCTCTAATGTCTCAACAGCTCCCCTCTAACTACGAACCTTGCCCCTCCAAACAGAGGGGTGTCTGCTTATGGAAAATGGGTTTTCATGATTATTCCTTGAACTTTTCAATGCCACCCCCCCAAAAAAAAAAAAAAAAGAGGCAAGGGCCTGCTGCATGGTGACCATCTGCTGGTTTGCTTCTGTCTCGCTGCAGGATTAAATATTTAATAATCTAAAATAGTGTGTGACTGCTTTGCCTTCATGTAGGCAAGGAGACAACAAAAAAGGTAGCTGTGGGCACAGAGTCAAAGACCTGATGGTCTGTCCATGGGGTGCCTCGGGAAAGGATGAGAATTCCATTTGGTTTTAGGTTGTCCAGGATATGATCCATTTGCTGACTGAAATAACTGGAGTAGTTTGAGCCATCTCTGTACAAACTGGTTGTGTTTATTGTGCTCAGCAGGTCAAGGAGGGGCAATCCTACCCCTCTGCTCTGGTTAGACACCCCCCTGCAGTGCTGGGTCCAGCTCTGGAGTGCTCAGCACAGGAGAGACAGGGACCTGTTGGAGCAGGGCCAGAGGAGGCCACAGCAATGATGGGAGGTCTGAAAGGGGGCATGTTGGGGCAGAGGACTCTCTTCCAAATGCAGCAGTAGAGCCCACGGAGCTGCTCCATGTCACTTCATGTGCTGCTGGAGGGTGGCTGGATGCTGTGGGTACCTGCTTCTCTTTATCCAGCTGCTGTCACATCCAGTGGAGCTCATGTAACCATGGCTGCAGACCCTCCTAATGGAAACAGAAGCCAGATGCTGAGACTTGAAGTCAAGCTTTGTATGAAAGCTCTTTTTTTTTTTTTT
>VWZY01000177.1:229790-256557 GCA_013399075.1 Chloroceryle aenea
TCTTCCATGCACAGGCAGGGGAAGCGTCTTGCTCTGCCTCACTTTCCTCTTAGCAGCATCTCTGCACCCTTCTTGTCACTGTCGGGCTGAAGTGGAATGTCCTGCCATAGTTGCTTCTGTCAGGCAACAGCACTGGAGCATTTAGAGTTTCCTAGAAAGGAGATGATTCACTGCCAAAGCAGGAAAAAGATACTGTGAAAAGCTGGCAGTGGAGAGTCAATTGTCTGGCAGCAGTTGGAGCAAATGGGGCAGGAGGCTGTTCTGGGGGAGCGTGAAGTAGAGGAGATCATAATGACTCTGTAAAAGGGCAGCTGCAACACCATCCGGAATTGGATGAGCAGTTATGGAGGAGATATTTGGAATAAGTGGGGCTTGGAGTAGAGAAAGCCAGTCAGGGTTTGAGGAGGTGGTTTATCCCATGGCTGCTGAGGCAACCCTTGCTGCTGCTTTCCTTGCTGGACATTGGGCAAAGGGGAGGAGCAGATGGGCCTTTTTTTTTGTTGAATGATGTTCTGCTGAGTGACCCTTCTCCCAGCTGCCTTTAGGCAGCACTATGGGGAAGCAGTCAGGAGACTGTGGGATGCTGCAAGATGTGCTGGACAGGTCCAGTTACTCCTCACCACAGCTCAGGAGAGCAAGGAAATTATTCGGTAGCTTTATGGTCATGAGCCAGGCTGAAAACACTCATGATGGAACAGGTTGCCTAGAGACGTGGACGTTCCATTCCTGGAACCATTCTAGGTAAGGTTGGACAGGGCTCTGAGCAACCTGTTCTAGTTGCAGATGTCCCTGCTCAGTGCAGTGGGGTTGGACCAGATGACCTCTAAAGGTGCCTTCCAACCCAAACCATTCTATGGTTTCCAGGCAGGTTAGTCATCTACATGATCTCTACCCTGGCAGTGGAAAGGGAGCTGCTGCAGTGCCACTGTGTCCTCTGATGGCAGTCAATGCAAAGTCACAACACTGCTTTAGCCCCCTTTCTGTATGTTCATGATTTGGTGCATGTGTGTTGGATCACATCACTGGTTTTAGGTTGTTTCCCTAATCTGATGCCAGTTCAAGGTTTGTAAAGTCTTGGAGTGGTCAGCAAGGTTGTGATGGACTCTGTGCCATCAACTCTTCTCTCACTTGCAATGCAGCTGCAAGAGAACAGGTGCTAGAATTGGAAATTGTTTTCTGCTCATTTTCTTTTGCATCTCAACTGCTGAGTGCTCTCTTATAAAAACAACCAAAAAAATCTTTTCCATCACCCAAGATCTCTGTCCTTTTCCATATTCCTCCAGTTAAGGTTGAAGGTGAAGGGCTGGATTGAGAAGCTTTTGCAGTCCTACTTTGAAGTAAGACATCTCTGAAACCTACACAATCAAATATTTGAAGGATGTTTACGGTGACTTTTATTCCTGGTAAAAACCCTATCATAACTTTTCTCCCCTCTTTCCATTTTTGAAGCAGATTATTCAGAAACCTGGAGGTTGGAATGAGACTTTTAATTCCACCTCATAGACATAACCTGTTAAGGAGCATGGTCAGGTCGATTTAAACCCAGGGCATGTTTGAAGAGATTAAATGCTGTGATCTCATCCCAGTCGACATTAATAACAAAGCTTCTGTTTCAGCCAGGATTTTATTCTGATTTGAAAATTAAGAGAAGGGTAGATCCTCTTTAGTGTAATTAGCTTAAATGGGTTGATGACTCTAAAGGAATTTGTTTAATTTGTTTGGAACGCATTTAATTTTATCTATAGATGTTGGGCTCTCTTGCTGTTGCTGTTTATGCTATTCATCACGTCGTTCTGTGGTGTTCCACAATTTCTGCTCTGAATGGAGAATTTTGTGACAATCTACATCCCATTCATCAGTGCTGCTTTAAAATCACCCGGTACTTGTGCCGCTGTTGCATCTCTGCAGCCATTCTATGCGAGTAACTTCTTGCAGCTCACATAGAGGGAGTTCTTGGAGCATCAGCTGCTTATTTGATGGCTCATTGTTCCCATCTCCCTCTCTCTTTGGGTATCTAGTTTGGGGTTCCTCAGGAGGGTCTTCCCACTGCCACAGAGCTCAGCTTTGAAGCATGCATGAAGAGAAGTTACAAAACCCTTCTGTAGTAACTCTTCTTGAAATGAAAGATGTCAGCTTCCCTTTATTTGGCCACACCACACCTAAGGGCAGTCAAAACCAAATTCCCATGGGAGGAAAGAAATCTGGTGATTCAAAAGGAACTGCCATCATTCCCTTTTCACATGCTGTGCTACTCTTCAAGCAGTTTGATGGATGTGGACTTGGCTTTTGTGCCTACACCAGTGTAGGTGCTGCGTGTAGCTTCCTGCACTTGCTACCTCGTCTCTTCTCGGGTGTATTTTGGGCTGCTCACAGTTGCACAAGGTTTATTCATAGCCTCTCGTGATGCTCCTCCGCAAAGCATTAGTACGTGCGCTCTACCACAGCAGATGGTTTCCGCTTTCTGTGCCTTCCACGTGGGGCAGGTGCTGCAGAATCTGATTTTGCTGAGGCATAACCTTTGATTGGCGTTTCTCTGCCAGTCACCATGTCGTAACCAGTCCTAGAAGTGGGCTTGGACTGTCTGTACAACTTATACCTCTGATGCTTGGACTAAGGCGGCTGGTTGGAGTGTGCAGCATGTCTGATGAATTACTAGGGCCGTTAGTCATGCTGTAAATTGTACGGCAGCAATACAGCACTGCTTGAATCAGCCAGGATCATAGAATTGTGGAATCCTTTTGGTTGGGAGTCATCTTTAAGAACATTGTGTCCAACCATTAATCCAGCACTGTCAGGCCACCACTAAACCATGTCCCTCAGCACCACATCTCCACAGCTTGGATACCCCTCCAGGGATGGGGACTCCACCAGTGCCCTGAGCAGCCGGGGCCAGGCCTGGACAATCCTTGTGGGGAAAAAATTGTTCCTCAGATCCAACCTAAACCTCCTCTGATGCAACTTGAGGCTGTTCCTTCTTGCCCTGGCACTTGTTCCTTGGGAGGAGAGACTGACCCCACCTGGCTCCAACCTCGTGTCAGGGAGTCATGGAGTGGGAGAAGGTCTCCCCTGAGCCTCCCTTTCTCCAGGCTGAACAACCCCAGGTCCCTGAGCTGCTCCTCACCAGACTTGTGCTCTAGACCCTTCCCCAGCTTCGTTGCCTTTCTCTGGACACACTCTAGCCCCTCAATGTCTTTCTAGGAGTGAGGGGCCCAAAACTGACCCCAGGATTTGAGTGGCAGCCTCCCCAGTGCCCAGTCCAGGGGGACAATCCCTGCCCTATCTCTGTTGCCCACAGTAGTGCTGATTCAAGCCAGGATTCTGGTGGCTGTCTTGGCCACCCAGGCACGCTGCTGGACTGTGCAATGGAAATTTGCTGAAAGGTATCTTTCATTGGTGTTAACCCAGCTCAGATGAAGCCCTCATGAAGAGTAGTTGTCCTGTTGTTTTTTACTGTTTCCTTTCTTGTGTTCCAGCTAAGCAAACACCAGGCTTTTTTTGGATTGGTCCTGCTCAGCCACATGAGCCTAAGCTGGTGGTGGGACAGGTGAGGGTGGGGCAAGGATGGGACAGTCCCTTTGGTGGCAGGAGCAGTGAGATTTTGAGCATCTCTGGAAACCCAAGACCAGAGCCGTGTGGCTGCTCGGGCGTGTGGTAGAAGTGAAGTCAGAGTTCTAGTCTTTGATGTCTGCATTTGCACTCCTGTTCTAGCCATGATGCTTTCATCTCCAAAGTGCTGTGCTCGATTTTCGCTGTGCTCAGCTTGAATTTTTTCCAAGATGTCGCTCTGCTGAAGTAGTGGAATTTGTCTGTGTGTTCCAGTGCAGTGCTCAGGCTATGTTTATTGGGGTGATAAACTTTCTGTGAGAGCAGGGATGGACTGGAGCCTTTTACCAGCCAAATTACTCTGCAGCAAAACCAGAGCTGTTAAGTAAATTCAGATGATGTCCACTTGCAGCAGCCTCTGCGCTAATAATCTCCTTTTTCTCCAAAGGACAACCTGCACATTTCATGCCTTTATCTTCTTCCCTTAATGTATTGGTTTTGTTTAATGCCGTGGAGTAATTCCTTGTTTAGATGTGATTTCATACATTAACTGTGCTAAACTGATCGTGGAAAGGAGGTTGGAGCCAGGTGGGGTTGGTCTCTTCTCCCAAGGTACAAGCAACAGGATAAAAGGAAACGTCTTCAAGTTGTGCCAGGGGAGATTTAGGATGGACATGAGGAACAACTTCTTCTCAATGCTTGTCAAGACTTGGCCCAGACTACCCAGGGCACTGGTGGAGTCCCCATCCCTGGAGGGGTTTCAAAGCTCTGGAGATGCAGTGTTGAGGGACATGGTTTAGTGGTGCCCTGGCAGTGCTGGGTTAATGGTTGTACTCGGTGTATTTTAAAGGTAATCGAATCATAGAATCATTAAGGTTGGAAAAGACCTCCAAGATCATCAAGTCCAGCCTTCTACACAACACCTCCATGACCACTAAACCATGTCTCGAATTCTTAACTAACTTTCAGGAAAGTCTTCCTAATATCTGATCTGAAATTCCCCCTGGTGCAACCTGTGGCCATTTCCTCTTGTGTCTTCCAACCAAAATGATTCTGTGATTTGTATTTCAAGTGTCGAGTTGTACCCTTGGATACTTGAGGTAAGACCTGTGTTCTGCCTGGGGCTTTTCATCCTGTGCTCTTTCCATCCAGGACTGCTCAACTAGGACAGACTATTTTACAGCTGCATGGCTTTCTTTGACCTTTTCAGTCCTCTGCTGACACTATTACTCGCTATTAAAAACCTCAAGTTCAACTGGCCGGGCAAAAGATAGTTTTCCCTCAATCAATCTCTTTTGTTGGCACCATCCTCCTTAAGTGTTTACAGATCTGCTGGTGATATTTATGGAGTTCCTGTGGTTCACCATGGCAATGGACTCAGTGGCACCAGGGCACGGTGCTTGTTGCTGAAATAGAGCCAACCTACCTCATGAATTACGCAGGTGGGCTGTGATTAAATAAAATTTAAGCAGATTTGCTTCATCTTCTCCTTTTTACTGCTCATACAAATGGGTCCAGAGATGCCTCTATCTCAAATTTGCAGAGAATCACTCTGAAATCATCTGCCTTCTTGGATCCTGCAATCAACAGGTGCCTGTTAATATTTATGTCAAGCTCACAACTTCTCTTTCAAGCTTCCTGAAAAGATGATAAATCTTTTTAGGAAGAGAAATGTTGACTTGTCTTTGGAGGGAGCTGAAGGTGTGTTACCCCATGTCCCTCATTAGTTTATTGCAGTGGAGCTGAGAAGCCCTGTCTTGGTCTGGCAGGCTCCTCAGGGCTCATCAGTGATGCTCCTTTGGCTCCAGAATATGCCTGCATCTGAAAATTAGATACATGTTAGAGCATCTTTGTTCTAGCAAAGCCAGTGGGTGAGTTCTTGACTGCAGAGCTGGCAGCATCACTGCTGGAAATCCTCAGGAGAAAAAAAAAAAGCTCTCAAAATATGCCTGAAACTAACAATGGTTTCCATAGGCTGGCACTTAGTATCATTTTTTTAAACATTCTTTGCGACAGCTTCACCTTGTAGGAGCTGCCACCAAGAGCAGAGCCTTCCTGAGGTTTAAAGCTGAGACAGGTTCTCCAGGCTCGAGGCTTTGAGTGGATAAACCTGACAGAAGCAGTTGGGACCACAGAGAGCACTAAATACTTGCATTGCTGCCTTCCCTGCATGAAATCCCATCTTTTGATTCTTGCTGCAATTCTGGTTCTTACACCTGGTAGGAATTTAATTGTAACTGTTGTGTTCTCTCTTTAACAAGTACGGCTGTAAATTTATTCCCTTCCCCTGGCTCTGGCAACTGAATTCTTTATCCTCTTTAAGATCCTCTCTGAAATTTTACCCTCACAGATACCTTAATTAGCACACTCCTAATCTGAGCGGTTTCCTTCCTGGTTTGTGCTTTTCAAGACCTGATGGAGAAATTGCAGTAGAAGTACTCGCTGTATATACATCTTGAATTTATAATGGCCTTATTCATAGAATATTCTGTGATTCTCTGCTGTTGTTCTCTAAAAGGCAGAGATGATGATCTTGGTGTTAGAGGTAATTACGCAGGTAAGTCCTCATCAGGCTACTGAAAGCTCAGTGCTCACCATGAGTCTCTTCAAGAGCTATTGCAATTTATTCAAGCCTTCAGCACTAAGCTGATCGCATTAAATTGTCTTTTATGTTGATTCAGGGATATTTGAAAGTGTTTTGGAGCTGCCTGGATCAAATCCCATCATTGCTTGGCTTTCTGAATTGCTTCTGCATCCAGCCATCCTGTTTTCTCAAAGGACTTCAGTGCTGTTAATGCTTCTTAAACCATAAAGCTATGTTAGGAGCAGCAGCTTCCCAAGGCCAGGTTGGGTTAATGGTTTCCATAGGATAAAAAACTCCAGTTAAACTGGGAATTCCTGCAATACTCTAAGATCTTCTTAATGCTCTCCAATGAGTGATCCCTACCTTGTTTCCTCAAGCACGTGAGGTAACGAGATTAAACGCTTCCTATTGTAACCTATATCAGGCTGCATTTTGTCCTTTTAGAGTCACACATGGGATTGTAAATTCTGCAATATTTAAGCTCCAGTAATCTCAGTGCTGCCTGTATCATATTGTCAGTGAGTACCATTGGGCAGCTTAACGAGGCTTTCCTAAATCTGTTAGAGGAGAACATCAGGTTCTTATGTCATTGACATGCTCCAGCCTTTATGTTTCCTGGTTCCACTGCCTTGACCTGCTTTGGGCTCGGCTCCCTGAGCATACCACAGAGCAGAGTCAAACCATTATGCAAGACATTTAATTCCTTTGTCTGATAATTAGTGAAGTTTTTTGCCATTTTTAATAGCTGTCTCGGACATGAATAGAGGTGTGTGTATGCATTGACTTCAAGTATGCCATATAATTTACAGACCTTTGTGAGCAAAGGCTGCGTGCATAGCTGTGCTCCCCATGATGAGTCTTTACACCGAGCGGTAGGATGTTGTATCACAATGTGTTCAAGCAAAGGTGTTGTTTTGATGTAGGACAAAACACTGTGTTTCAAAACAAACCCCCTTCCATTGTGTTTTGGAGCTGTTTATAAGATGTAGACTGGAAATATATATTATTTTTAAAGCATTACACAGCTTGATGCCTACCGCCTGCGCTGAATGCTGCTTACAAAAAATTTGCAGTTAGTCCAGCGCTGCATTCATAGAATCATTTGGGTTGGAAGAGACCTTCAAGCTCAACAAGTCCAACTGTTAACCCAGTACTGCCAGGGCACCACTAAACCATGTCCCTCAGCACCACATCTCCGTGACTTGGAAACCCTTCCAGGGATGGGGACTCCACCAGTGCCCAGGGCAGCCTGGGCCAGGCCTTGAAAACACTTGTGGGGAACAATTTGCACATGGTCATTCCCTGCAGTTGGCTGCAAGTGTCCCCACCTGTCCATGGAGTCGTTTGGATAGAAAAAGGTGTTCAAGATAATTGAGTCCAACCATTAACCCAGCACTGCCAGGGCACCACCAAACCATGGCCCTCAGCACCACATCTCCACAGCTTGGATACCCCTCCAGGGATCATGGGGACTCCACCAGTGCCCTGGGCAGCCTGGGCCAGGCCTGGACAAACCTTGCAGAGAATAAATTGTTCCTCAGTTCCAACCTGAACCTCCCCTGCTGCAACTTGAGGCTGTTTTCTCTCATCCTGTCACTTGTCCCTTGGGAAAAGAGACCGACCCCACCTGGCTCCAACCTCCTGTCAGGGAGTCATTGTGGAGAGCGAGAAGGTCTCCCCTGAGCCTCCTTTTCTCCAGGCTGAACAATCCCTGGTACCTCAGCTGCTCCTCACCAGACTTGTGCTCTAGAACCTTCCCCAACTTTGTTGCCCTTCTCTGGCCATGCTTCAGCCCCTCAATGTCCTTCTGGGAGTGAGAGGCCCAAAAATGACCCCAGGATTTGAGGGGCATCCTCCCCAGTGCCCAGTCCAGGGAGGCAATCCCTGCCCTTGGTCTGCTGCCCACACTAGTGATGATCAGTTCTTCCCTGTATGGGCTGGTCTCACTTTTCTTTCTGACTACATGGTAGTTCAGGAGCACTCTGCAGCTCGATGAGCACTCAGACGCCGACGCTGGTGTTTCCCTTTTTCTCTGGTGCCTTTCAAAAGCTAATCCATGCAAAAAAAGCCACTGTCAGCTGAGAATCAACTTTGCATCCTCTTGCTGAGTGATGTATTGCTGAGCAGTAAGGTGGGAAGGATGGGCTATGGCTCCCACCAGGTAGGTGTTGTGGGTTTTGGTGTGTGACTTCTGGCAAAAACGGTTTGCACATACACTTAACAACTGTGATGGCTTATTTTTACATGTTGATCGGTCAAAATATAAATCTTTACTCTTTTTAAAGGAAAACTTTTTTTTCTTTCCTTTTCAGAATGTGCCATTAGTCAGAAGAGACTGAGCTGAAAAGTAAAATCACTGAACAGAATTAGTTCTTTTCTCACTCAAACCAGGGCACCACGTTTGGGTTTCTACTTTGCCCTGTGTTCAGTGCAATGTAGGGAGCTCCATGTCTTGTTCCATAAGTCCAGAGCAAGATGCCTTCACGTGGTCATGTTATTGCTTTGAAATCCCTTTATTCAAGGGTGTAGCTAAGCAAATCCCTCCCTGATTTGACTTTTGACTCATTGATGGTATCTGCAGAAATTTGTTTGCTGGGCAATACCAAGCAGAAAAGGACACTAGAGAGGTGAAAATAAAGGTCTGCCTGGCACAGGGAGGAAGGGTACAAAGGAGGAAGGGTATAAACATTGTCCCGTTGACTGATTCCAGTTCTTTTTGTGTTCTTCCAGCTGAAGGACTTCCCCAGGTGTATTACTTCGGACCATGTGGAAAGTACAACGCCATGGTACTAGAGCTGCTTGGTCCTAGCTTGGAAGATTTATTTGACCTCTGTGATAGGACGTTCACATTGAAGACGGTATTAATGATAGCCATCCAACTGGTGCGTAACCACAGGCAGGGCTCTGCCCAGCAGACTCCACCATGCCAGCTCCTGTTTATGTCAGTCTGGGTTAGTTGAAGGATGGGGAGTCAGGTTCAGGGGTGACTGTGTCCTTCTGTTGTAGAATCACAGAATGATTTGTGTTGGAACGCACCTTCAAATATCTAGTCTAGCTTCCCTGCTATGGGCAGGGACACCTTCCACTAGATCCTCAAAGCCCCATCCAACCTGATTTTGAACACTTCCAATGATGGGACATCCACAACCTCTTTGGGAAACCTCTTCCAGAGTCTCTCACACCCTCATTGTGAAGAATTTCTTTATGTCCAACCTAAACCTACCCTCTTTCAGTTAAAAACTATCACCCCATGTCCTGTCCCTCAGCAGAAAGTCTCTCTCTGTCTGTCTTATAAAAGAAAGCTGCTCAGGTTTGAGAAAAACTCTCAGGAAGAGAAGGTCACATTATGCTTATGAGCAAACTTGCTTCTTGCGTAGAAGAACCAGGGAAGCTGGATTCCTGTGAACTTGCATCCCATGTCCCCTACACAGCCCTGCCCTGGTATCTATCCCAGCTCCCTCCCTCTGTTTGGACATCCCCCAGAACATCTTAGTTTCTCACCTGTTCCCCAGAACACAGGGAGCACAGCAACCCTCCCACACTCCTACCAGTTATACTGGTTTGGTGCTCCCAGGCTCCTCATAGACTGAAATCTCTCAGTGCAATGGGAGCTGAGCTCTCCTTAACCAAAATACCAGCATTTGAGGTCTCTGCCTTGGTCAGATTTGGTCCAACTTGGCCAGTGAGTTTAAATGACTAACAGGGGAGCGAGGAACACAATTCCGTCTAAAATGCCTGAAGTTTGCCACCACAGAGTCTCAAATGGAAAACTGAGGTGTCAGATGCAGAAGTTGGAACAGTACCTGCCTAGTCTTGGATTCATGAAGTTGTCCTCTTACAGCTGAGCAGCTGAGATTTGTTGGCTTTGAGTGTTCCTTCATCAGTGGAAAACCAATTTATAATATTGTTTTTGATTAAATCAAGTGGCAGCAGATGGCAAAGCCCTGTAGAGCTTGTGTGACCTTTTGGTTGTAAAGATGTAAAATGCAAAGATGTAAATTTATTCCCATGTGGCTGCTGGGGAAATCAAGATTGTCAGAGCAGCATCCGTTTGCCTTTTGCCAAGCCCCCAGGGTTGCAGGCTAGCTCTGTACTTGGACGGTCTTCACTGGCATCATCTGCTAGTCTTGTGACTACAGCCACCCTGCCAGCTCATCTAGATACTGGTACCAGTTTGAAACACGGATATTTAGGGTGATGCAGGGGGACACCAAAAGCAGTCACAAATGGAGGAGTTGATATTCCGCAAAAGGAGCAGTCAGTGCTTGCATATAATGTTTTGATTGGAAGGGACTTTAAAGCTCATTTAGTCCAACCCCCCTGCAGGGAACAGGGCCATCTGCAACTAGAGCAGGTTGCTCAGAGCTCCGGCCAACCTCACCTAGAATGGTTCCAGGGATAAAGCATCGACCACCTCTCTGGGAGACCTGGGCCAGGGTCTCACCACCCTGAGCATGAACAATTTCTTCCTTCTCGCCAGTCTAAATCTCCCTATTTTAGTTTAAACCATCACTCCTTGTGCTGTCCCAACAGGCCCTGCTCAAAAGTCTTTCTCATAGGCTCCAGCCCCTCACTAGACTTGGGCCCTAGACCCCGAAATGTGGAGGATGCAAGAGTTCTTCAGAGGTTCCATTGTGTTGCCAGCCAGTAGGTTCAAGTGGCCTTTCCAAAGAAGCATCTCACTTCAAAAAGCCACTGTGGCCCACAGCATGCAGGGCAACTGCAGGCCAGGGCAGCCATCAATGGGAATTCAAGTGATTTCATTTAAAACCTGAAAAGAAAATGAAAAGGTAATAAATTTAATGGAATTATGAGTTATTTCCAATTGGAATAATCTCCCGAGTTAGGAACTCAAAGGAGAGCTGTGTGGTGGCCTATTCAGGCTTTTCCTGCAAAATATTTAATTTCATAAGGACTATTAATGATGAGGATCTGAGTAAGGTGAGTTGTTAGAGGGGAAACAGCCTTTTCATCACCTCAGAATTGGGGTTCCTGTCCTTCTACCTTTCCTTCTTCACCACACTGCCAGAACAAAGTCAGTCAAAAGCTGGAAAATACTCCAGCTCTTCCTAGTTGATGACTGATTAGATTAATTAATTTTTTTTTAGTTGACGATCGTAAGGCTTCTGCCTGCCCAAAATCCTCCTCCATGAAGAATCTGGAGTATCTAAGACAACATATGGGTTGAGGGAGGAAGGTGGTGAGACACAGAGCAACAAGGGAAGGCCGTGGGCAAGGGAAGAGCTCCTGGGAACCGGTTTAGTGTGTTTAAAATCAGTTACAAAATAAATAAATTGCTGCCGTGATTCCCTGGGGTGTCCTTCCAAGAGCCATGTCCTGGTGGTGGGCTAACAAAATCTCAACACATCATTAGCCTGGAGAGCCCTAGAGCTGGTCCTACTCACCACTAACTCATCATTTTTCAGATATCTCGAATGGAGTATGTGCATTCCAAGAACCTCATCTACCGAGATGTCAAGCCCGAAAACTTCCTCATTGGCCGGCAAGGCAACAAGAAGGAGCATGTCATTCACATCATAGACTTTGGATTGGCGAAGGAGTACATTGACCCGGAAACCAAAAAACACATCCCTTACAGGGAACACAAGAGCTTAACTGGAACAGCAAGATACATGTCCATCAACACTCATCTTGGCAAAGGTCTGTGTGGCTGGTGGGAGTCCTGCGGAGCTCCGATGGTGGCTCAGCTTATGGACTTTTTGAGATGTTTGTAAACCTCTCAATGTCATAGTGTCCTTTACAGTTGTGCGGCTTTTTTCCCCCGTCCCCTTTTGAGGAAACAGCTGAAATGTTGGAATCATCCTGATTATAGTTTTTATGAGGAACTAAATAACCACACTTATAAAAGGGGAGTAGGCGGGCAGTAACTGCCACCTTAAATGATGACCAAATTGATTTTCATAGCACCCGAACCTTCCAGTTTCAGGTGTTGGATGTTGCCTGACCTAAGAATTGTTTGGAGATTACTGGGAATGTGCCAGGCTCCGTGGGTGGACAGGGAAAGACAATGTGCTTGCATCTGAAGTTCACCTCTTTTGGAGCTGTTTATCTGCAGGCCATTTTCCTCACGCTGTGGGGAAGGGTCAATTCTGGGTGGGTGTATTTCAGGAGGGGAAGGGGGGTGGGTGCTGGCTCTTCCCAGAGGGGCTTTGTGGAGCTGATGCTTTGCTGGTGGGGCCAGCCTAAGCGGAGCCTGTGCCTTCACATTTCACAACAAAATGAAATAGAGGAGCCTGTTTGTAATTCTTGTGAAAGACAAGTGCACTCAACCATGTTCCCAAGAAGTTCATCTGCCTCGTTGCACTAAATTACTCAGGACATCCTCTTTGGTTTTGTTTTTGTTTTCTTTTTACAGCTATATCAGCTCTATTTTACAGCTATATTAACCTGTCACCTTAATTCCCTTCTGCTGCTTGTCCTCACCCCTGGCATCTTTGGAAGATTACATTTGTTGATGTTTTTGAAGTCACACTGTGAAGGTGCTGCTTGTTCCTCCTCTTGCAGATGATGCAGCATCAGGAACAGCTCAGGCACAGGTTCTCATCGTGTGTGGGCTTCATGACTGGATCTCCTCCTGGTTGCGGCAGCAGAGCACATTATCTGCCTGCAGGTGGAGGTCTGGGGGAGAGGAGGTTGCATCAATCAGCCTCTGAGCTCGGTCACCCAATGTCTGTGCAGCCCAGCCCAGCCCAGCCCAGGCAACAGTCCTGGGCTGTTCCACTCCTGATTTGTTGTTCTGTCTCGTATCCTCCCTTGGGTTTTTTGATTCATTTTGGTATATTATTTTAACAATGCTTCTTCCTTTGGCATGAGGCCCCTTTCACGCTTCTCTCATTTATAATCATAACATCTGCACAGCAACAGCAGCATTTTGCAAGGAGAAGCAACGCTCGAAGGAGCTCTTTTTTTATTTGTTCTGATGCAATGAGCTGCAGAAGCGATTGGGAAAGGGTGGACACTATGCATCATGGTCATTCCCTGCAGCTGGCTGCAAGTGTCCCAGCCTGTCCATGGAGTCGTTTGGGTTGAAAAAGATGTTCAAGATAATTGAGTCCAATCATTAAGCCAGCACTGCCAGGGCACCACCAAACCATGGCCCTCAGCACCACATGTCCACAGCTTGGAAACCCCTCCAGGGGTGGGGACTCCATCACTGCCCTGCGCAGCCTGGGACAGGCCTGGACAACCCTTTCCATGAAGAGTTGTTCCTTGTGTCCAACCTAAACCTCCCCTGATGCAACTTGAGGCCATTTCCTCTTGTTCTTTGTGAGAAGAGACCGACCCCACCTGGCTCCACCCTCCTGTCAGGGAGTTGTCAAAAGTGAAGAGGTCTCCCCTGAGCCTCCTTTTCTCCAGGGTGAACAACCCCAGGTCCCTCAGCCGCTCCTTGCCAGACTTGTTCTCTAGACCCCTGTGTAGTTCAGAGGAATAATATAATAATATAATGATTTAATAATAATAATGTAATATTAATATAATCCAGCACCACATCACATGTGCACCATCTTCCAGAGGAGAACTGGGGAACTACTTTATTCCTCTAAGGTTAATAGTTACATCTCTTGCCCCTTTACTGAAGCTGGGCAGGAAGTCTTGCAGCTCCTGTGTTCTCATGTCTTCTATATGGACTTTTCTTTCTGTATTTTACGGGGTTTTTTTAATAGTTTCTCGATGTTTTTGCACAAGGTCTGAGCTACAGACAGACAGTGACCTTCCCCATGGTAACTTTTATCTGGGCAGTAGTCATGGATCAGATCTCAGCTCTTTTTCTGCAGCCACAGCAATAATTTATCCTCTCTTCCTTTTTAGAGCAAAGTCGTCGAGATGACTTGGAAGCTCTGGGCCATATGTTTATGTATTTCCTCCGAGGCAGTCTGCCCTGGCAAGGCTTGAAGGTAGGTTTGAGCTTTAGGTTTCGCCCTTTGAAATTTGGTCTGGTGTCTGCCCAGATGAGCACGACTGGAACATGGTGGTTGTTTTTGAAATTCCAGTTACAGCTCACAGTCCTGCAGCTGCAAAACATGTTTCCAGTAGGGTTTTAGATGTACAGATGGACTTCAGCTGGATAAACTGCTTTCCTGGCAGAAGTTTAGAGCTTGGCTTCTATCCAGAGACACTGGAAGTGCTTAGAAGTTTATGAAATGTCTTGTACAGTGTGGAGGGCTGCGAGTAATTCAGTTACATCAGCTGCAGCTCACGTCCCTCAGCTGAATCCATCCATCCAGAGTTAGCCTCAGCTTAAATTCATCAGATGTGCCAGAAATGTTGGCAACAACTCATAACAACAAAGAAAAGGTTTTCCAGGCATTAAAGTGTTTGTAAAAGAAATCAGGATCTCCCTGAGTTTAAGCTGACACCTCTAAGTGTGTGTTATTCTAGGGCGTATTTTGTGTCTGGTTTAGGTGAACTCATCTGCTTTAAATTAATCCCATAAATTATTCTAAAATAATTCCAGTTTTGGACAAGATTCTACAAAATTTCCTCACTTTGCTGCTGAAATTGTAAGAATGAGTTTCCTGCTCTTAAGCCCTGCATTTTTGTAGCTCCAGAACAAACTCTTTGTCTTCATCTAGTATCTGGCATCTTCAGTCTTCTAGGTCTCTTCAGCTTAACACGTTGGTCTGTACTGTCACTGCTGAAGTCTTGAGAGAACACCTTACAACACTAATAATGCTGCTGCTGGGTCTCATTTTCAACAAAACCATTCTGAAGGTGCCAGCCAGAGCAGAGATTTCTGCTCATGTGGGGATTTTAGGTAGGAAATCTGACTGAAAATGGCTTCATTTTCATGATGACCAGATTTTTGATCAGTGCTGTGCTAGGATGCAATTCAGTTACAAGTAACATCTTCTGATGCCCCCAGGACCAGTATTAAAAGCCTTGTTTTTCTCCCCATACAGCATGTCGTTTATCACATGGTTGAACTCTTTCCCCACAACTGTTTTTGTCTTTGTGCGCTACAGGCTGACACCTTAAAAGAGAGGTATCAGAAGATTGGGGACACAAAGAGAAACACTCCAGTTGAAGTTCTCTGTGAGAACTTTCCAGGTAAAAACCTGATGGGACCATTTGAGTGCTGCTGGAGGTACACATACTTTGTTAAATATGACAAGAAGATGATACGTATCCATGTTGTTGTTCCTCAAGCTGGCAAACAGCTTGAGCTTCTACTATAAATTAGCAGGGCTTGATGGCTTGTGGCCGTGGCTTAAAATGAGCAGAGGCTCATCAAGGAGGCTAGACAGTGCTCCAGTGCCTCGTGTTCCTTCTTTGCTTCTTGTCTTCCTACCAAAAGACTTTTTTATTTTCTCTCTCCCAAGTGAATGTGTTGGATCTACTGATTAATTCTTTCCCAAATTGAAAGTTTTACAGGTGTTAAAATTGTAGGTGGTCAGATTAGAAGATGAGATGTGTCTGTCCTTGAATTCCACCTTCTGAAAGTAGTTTTAGGAGACCCTTGCTAAAGATGTGCTTCTAGCCAAGCCAAGCACCTTTTCTCCAGATAAACAGAAGTCAATTTGGAGCTTGGAGAGCAGAGTACAATGTTAAAGCCTTCCCCAGGTATCCCATTGCCTTCTCATATCACATCCTGAACTACATCCCCAGCAGCCTGGGGCAGTACGTCAAGTGAGGGGATCCTGCCCCTCTGCTNTGACACTGAGGGTGGTGATACCCTGACCCAGGTTACCGAGAGAGGTGATTGATGCCCCATCTGCAGAACCATTGCAGGTGAGGTTGACCAGAGCTCTGAGCAACCTGCTCTAGTTGCAGATGTCCCTGCTCAGTGCAAGGGAGTTGGACTCGATGACCTTTAAAGGTCCCTTCCAACTCAAACCATTCCATGATTCTGTGAGTTTCAAGGCTCAGTTCTCTGTGCACCCAAAGGACGACCCTATTTCAGGAAAGCAATTAATTACCATACCACCAAACACTGTTCTGTGTGCACCAGGTAAATTAATGCTGGAACCTCCCCTTCCAAGTCTTGTGTTGAACATTCAAGACTCTGACTGGTGTAACAACATTGGGCAGCACAGTGCTCTGGGCATCCAGACCTGGTTGTTGCTGGAGCTCAGGAATGCTGAGAGGTGTTTATCTTTGCTTGAGAAGCATTTGAATTGATTTGCATTGTGGACTATTACTAAAAACCGCTACTTTTATAGGAAAAGGTGGAGGTGGCACTGGCAGACTGGACAGTTCTCTCACAGTGTGATGCTCAACACTGAAACACAGACCTTGGTTTATAACAACTCATTCAGAAGTTTCAGAATAAAAGCCAAATGTTAATAGACTTTGGGCAAGGACAGGAGGGCTCTGGAAAGCTGAGTGAGATTAGTTTAGGAGTAAAAGATGGTCAAGTAGGTCACCAAGGATGAACACTTGTTGGCTATGAAAATCATAGAAGGAATATAAAATCATAGAATGGCTTAAGTTGGAAGGGACTTTAAAGATCATCTGGTTCCAAGCCCCCTGCCATGGGCAGGGACACCTCCCACTAGACCAGGTTGCTCAAAGCCTCATCCAGCTTGGTCTTAAACACTTCTAGGGATGAGGTGTCCACAGCTTCTCTAGGCAACCGGTTTCAGTGTCTCACCACCCTCATAGTCAAGTATCCTCGGCTTCTGTCAATCTGTGTGGCTCAGCTGAACTTAGCAGAGCCTGGACAACTCGTGTCATTAGTGGTCTTGCCCTCAGCCCAACTGTAGGCACCAGCTTTGAGTCTAGTTCCATGGGAAAGGATAACTGGAGTTCATCTAAAAGGAAATTTTAAATTAATTTCCAATGTGCATGTCAGCTCTGAGAGGCTTGTGAGTGACAGAGCATGTGCAGGAGCATAACTGACGCTGCTGCTTCGTTTCCCTTTTCCAACAGAGGAGATGGCCACGTATCTTCGTTATGTTCGGCGATTGGACTTCTTTGAGAGACCAGACTATGATTATTTACGAACCATCTTCACAGAGCTGTTTGAAAAGAAAGGCTACACCTTTGACTACGCCTACGACTGGGTGGGCAGGCCAATTGTAAGTTGTCCCTGCCTTGCCTTCCAGGTGCTGCTTTCTCCACCACCTGCTTCTTTGTTTCCAATAATCCCAGTTAACACCAGGGAGCTTAGGAGCAAACCTTTCCCTTCTGTTCTCTAGGTAACACAGGCTCATCATACTGAGATGTCCTAATGCTGTGTTCAGAGGGTTCTGGAAGTTACCCCAAAGGGCAGAAGGCCCACCGCTTTGGGCTTGACCTGGTGGGACATTCAAACCTGATTTTCCCACTTGTGGTGATGAACATGACTAGATTTTATTTCTTCTAGTCTAGCACAGGATTTGAGACCAGTATCTACAGGCATCCATCTTAAACTTGCTACCTAGCACTGAATGGTGGAAGAGCTCTGTAATGGTCAAGTTTTCATCAAGATGTACAGGAGATTCAGACAGGGTGCTCAGTGAATAACAAATCAGTTTCAAGCTCAAAAGATCTTGGGACTCACCCTACTCCAGAAGCTGACCCAGCTTGCCATAGTACATGGCAAGGAAACGTGGGAGTAACCAAGCTCCATGTAGCAGTTCCATGACACCAGATGGACCATAATCATGATCCTCTTGCATCTTTTCTATTGTCAAAGGCATTTATACTTCGAGAAGACCTTGGCCAAAAGGTGTGTGACGGGGAAATGTGATGGAAGGGTTTAAAGCTCTTCCACTGGCTGCCTGTCACTTGTGTTTTGTGTCATTCTGCTGATGGCCTTCTCCTAATGGCCAATCACTGAACACCAGCAACAACCAAGGCACCTATAAATTAATTGTCACTAGTGCCAGATCAAACATCTTCAGCACTGAATGTGGTACCACTTCCAGTGATTTACCATCCCAACTATATTTGGAGTTACCAATGTTTCCTGTGCCCAAAAGAGTTGGGAAGAAATCATTTCTTGTGTGAATCACAGGTTTTCTCCTCGTTTTTATTTAAATCACAAAGGCAATTGATCAAAAGCACCCTGTAAGACAAGCATGCTCCTGCTGACAACCGCAGCAGTTGCTATGGAGATCTGGATGTTGTGAGCAGGGATTTTGACTTTGGCGAGAACAGAGCAGATGAAGCTGTCATTTTAACATGTCCTGGTTTTGCGCAAGCGTGATTTTTAAAACTGGCAAGAAGATGAGATGAGGAGAACAAGTCTGTGTATTTTCAGTTGTAATAACTCCACGTGAGACATGTTAGGTGGGATCTGAAACCAACACAAGTACCTAACAATGTCTTATTTTAAACAAGATGTTTTGTGCTGGTGTCTATGTCCATCAAATCATAGGGGGTTTATAGCCCTGGCTGTAATTCTTGATTATTGTCACACTTTGGGGCAGCCTTTTGATGTTTTTCCGCTTCTCCCTGAGGGGAGCTAGCATGACAGGGTTGTGCACATGCCAACAGAGTGAGTGGCATCTTCATCACTGGCTTTGTCCTAACAGGTGCCTTCTTTTCCAGCCTACTCCAGTGGGATCCGTTCATGTAGATTCTGGGACGTCTGCAGTAACACGAGACAGCCATGTCCATCGGGATCGACCATCTCAGCAGGCCCTTCGCAATCAGGTGTGTCACTTGCAATGGCTCCGGCACCACTCTGAGTTCCTCAGAGGTGGTGGCCTTGGTCATGAAAAGCACAATTCCTGTTTCACTTAGAGCTTGTGATTTGGTCAGGATTTTCTCAAAGCAACAGGTTACTGATATATGGTGTCAGCCAGTAGAATTCCTCAGGATCATGAACCACGTGAATGACAGTTTGGAATGTGTCATTTTGTGGGTAAAAGTCAACTATCCAGCCTGGTCAGAAAACTGGTCCAATCTGACCAACAACATGATTTGGGGTGCTTTTACTCATTGCACATGGACTGTGGAGTAGACCAACAGTTGTAGTGATGGCAGCCTGCCCCCTGGAGCACCTTCCTGTGTGGCATGGGATGTACATTGTATCTTTCAGAGGGAAGGGTTCCCTGGGAAGTGTGTTCCGGATGAACTGCCAGGTTTTGAATGTGAATTTCACCATTATTTTCCTTTCTAGTTTAATATTTTGGTGGTGATGAGAGTTTGGATTGTTCTATATTAACAGAACTGGTCAGAAGTTCAGTAGATCTCAAACTGCTGGCTCGTAGCCAGAGCTGTTTGTGCTCTTACCTCCCAGTGAGTGGCTCTGGGCTCACTCTACTCCTCTAACTGCTGTGTGCTGTTCTCGCTCCTTGTATGCCCACTCTGCTCCCACCGCAAGCTGGGTGCAGAGCCAAGCGCAAGATGTCATAACCTGCCTGGGCTCAGCTTCCCTCATTCCCCGTGTCTGGGCTTGGAGCGGTCAAGCAGCTAACGTAGACTAGAACACATCTCCGGCCATCAGGTTAAACACAGGCATTGCTTGTAGGAAGCCGGATTGTTTGAAGCACATGTGGCGCCCTGGAATCACACATGGGCTGGTTTGTGTGCACCAGTAAAATAATCTGCTTTAATATATTGCCTGATTAATTAGTTAACCCCTCCCCTTCTTTGGGCAGCAGTCTCCAGTCATCCGCTCTGATGATGGATGTTCAAGTACTGAGCAAAGAATTTCTCTAAAGGAGAAAGAAAAAAAGAAATACCCGGAGCAGCGAATTGGAGCCATGGGTTTGGGTGCTGAGGGGCATGGTTTAGTGGTGCCCTGGCAGTGCTGGGTTAACAGCCGGACTTGATGATCTTAAAGATCTCATCCAACCAAAATGATTCTGTGATTTTATGACTGCCTTAATCTCCAGATTTAATTGCCTTGGGTTTGTTCCTGGGTGTAATAATTGGAGATTCTCTTCTCTAATACTTGGATCCCAACAAAGATGCTGATGAGAGCGACCTCCTTTTTGTAGCCTTCTCCTCTTCGAAGTAAAGATACTTGGGTTTCAAAGCTAGGTGAGCTCTTCCCCCTCTAACTTTAGGTGCCAGGCTTGTCTTCTAATTTGGTAGCTGGTCAGAAAGTGATGAGTGTTAAATGAGAATTTGATGCTCTCGAATGTCACAGGCATCACTTCATCAGTGTCACTGCTTGGGTTGGGTGCCTCAGATCAAGCCAACTTCAAAACCAAATTATCACATACTTGGCCATAGAGCTAAAAGAGAAATCTGACTCTGGCAGCTACTAGAGCCTTGCCAAGAAACTGCTCCTAGGGTCCTGGGCTGGAGCTTCTCCTTTTACTTCTCCTGGTGCTGGTGTAGCATGGAACTGCTTCATTACCTGGGCCAGACAGGCGACCTGATGGCATAGTGCTGTGGAAGAAGCAGCACTCAAGAGCTGTCTTCTACACCAGCTTTTAAAACCTTCATTTAAATTCCCCAGTTGTTCATAATCCTGTGATTTACAGCCATTAAAACAGTATTCCAAGGGAAGAGTTTCTCCATGGAACATCACCACGTACAAAAAGTATCACTAGCATCTTGGGCTGATGTGAAGAAAATGTGATAAGAAGCTTTAATAGGACAAGCCTGAACAAACCCATACCTATCATCATCCATGGCTGCAGGGAGTAATAGAAAGTAGTGCCAAGGAATGGCAGGTCCTGGGCACCTCTCTTTGGTTTGAGCCTCCAGCTTTACTGCTTATAACCTGAGGCTCATTCGCTTCAGCCTCTGGATTTCTGGCCAGGTCTGTGGGGTCTCTGTTCAGGATCCCTCCTGCAGTGCCGGTTCCAACTCTGGAGTGCTCAGCCCTGGAGAGACAGGGACCTGTTGGAGTGGGGCCAGAGGAGGCCACAGCAGTGAGGGGAGGGCTGGAACCCCTCTGCTGGGAGGCCAGGCTGAGAGAGTGGGGGGTGCTCAGCCTGGAGAAGCGTCTGGGGAGACCTTCTTGTGGCCTTTCAGGACTTCAAGGGGCCTGTCAGAAAGATGGGGACAGACTTTTGAGCAGGGCCTGTTGTGACAGGACAATGGTGATGGCTTTAAACTAAAAGACAGAGATTTAGACCAGATACAGGGAATATTTTTTGATGATGATGATAGTGGTGAACTCTGGCCCAGGTTGCCCAGAGAGGTGGTCAGTGCCCCATCCCTGGAACCAGGTATGGTTGGATCAGGCTCTAAGCAACCTGCTCTAGCAGATGTCATCTAGCAGGTGTCCCTGCTCAGTGGAGTGAGGTGGGACTAGATGACCTTTAAAGGTCTGTTACAACCCCAAACCAGTCAATGATTTGCTTAAATTTATATACAGTGTCCAGGGAGACGCCTTTTAAATGTGTCCCATCGGTAACTTCAGGCTTGACTATGCCCTCTGCTGTTGGCCTAAGGCCAACACAAGTCTACTTTTTCTCCTGGATTTCCCGGTGTTCCTCTAGCTGTTTGGTTTGGTTTAGGTGCACTGAGAACCTCCTGGGTCTTAGGTGAATGCGGGAGGTGTAGTCAGCTAAGTTAGTTGACCTGTATGGAGCTTCATGCGCGACTGCAAAGTGGTTCTAATAAACCAAATAAAACTCTAATAATTTGATTTCCTAAAGTTCGCGTCGGTTAGAGATAAAGAAACAGCAAAAGTTTCTTATCTACTTTTCTGCAGAATGTCAAAAAGCCAACCCTTGCCCCAGACAAGCAGGTGTGGTGGATGATTCCTCCTGCACCGTACAGGTGAATCCGTGTGTGGAGCTGGCTTTTTGGGGGCAAGAAAACATGCCTTTGTTTCACATTACAAATTTTGAGTTGAAAACAATATTGTATTTTAGGGAGGTGGAGCTTATGTAGCCAGTGTCACTGGCTGCCAAGTGTGCTGGTGGGTGTGACCTGGCAGACGGAGTTAAATGTGTGTAGATTTCTATGCTGAAACCCATGGAAATGAAATAACTTCTTCCTTAGATATGAGCTTTATCTCGGTTTGGAGGCTGGAGGCGGAAAAACCCACTCCTGCTGGTACCACTCAAGTAAAGGACAAGGTGCCCTGGGAGAAGAGAAATTTTAGCCCAGCTATAAACTTAAATGCCTCGCTTTTTTGCAAAGAAACTAACTAACTAACAAAGACATTTTGATGTCTTCCACTCGCTTACCTTTTGCCCTCTCTTCTGTTTCTCCTGTGCTTCGAAACTTGCAAGCAGGCATCATCGGATCGCCGAGGGGAGTGGGAGATCCAGCCGAGCAGACAGACAAATACCTCGTACTTGACATCTCATCTGGCTGCGGATCGGCACGGAGGATCAGTACAGGTAGCACTTCTTCTGGGTGGGTCCAGCAACAATTTGTGTTAAAAATCCCCTGAATCCTCCCTGAACTGGAGGAATATTATGGATTTCACAGGCTGGTTTGGTCCCGTCCTGTACATCACACACGTGCCACAGTTTTTTGGGACCCAGTTGTGATGGCCAACATCATGGCTGTTACACTTCAACGAAGCTTTTCTCCTGAGAGTTACTTTGAACTCAGATTTGTCAAATTGAACACAGAAAGGAATGTGGATCAGCAGGTCTGGTCTGCAAAGCACTCCTGTGTGCCCACCTTGGGGTTGCTCTTAGAATCATAGAATGGTTTTAGCTGGAAAAGGTCTTTAAGGTCATTGAGTCCAACCATTAACCGAGCACTACCAGGGCACCACTAAACTGTGTCCCTTAACACCACATCTCCACAGTGTGGAAACCCCTCCAGGGATCATGGGGACTCCACCAGTGCCCTGGGCAGCCTGGGACAGACCTTGACAATCTTTGCAGAGAAAATTGTTCCTCAGGTCCAACCTAAACCTTCCCTGGCCCAACTTGAGGCTGTTTCCTCTTGTTCTGGCACTTGTTCCTTGGGATAAAAAAACTGACCCCACCTGGCTCCAACCTCCTGTCAGGGAGTTGTGGAGGGTGAGAAGGTCTCCCCTGAGCCTCCTTTTCTCCAGGCTGAACTCAGGTCCCTTAACTGCTCCTCACCAGACTTGTGCTCTAGACCCTTCCCCAGCTTCATTGCCCTTCTCTGGCCATGCTCCAGCACCTCAATGTCCTTTTTGGGGTGAGGGAACACAGTGAACAGAGCTGCAGTTCCCTGCCTGCTGTTCTTGGGATGAACCAGGCTGGTGTCTCTAGACAAACACAGGATTCAGAGACATCCAAGGAACCCAACAGCAGGCTAAGGGGGTGTAAAGGGATAGGAACAAACAGAGATTACTCCCATTTCCTCATCTGTGTGTGTGGAGACTCATCACTTTGCCTTCACTAGCAGAGCATTCCTTTGCATTTCAGGTGGTTAGCTCGACCAACGGGGAGCTGAACGTGGATGACCCAACAGGAGCACATTCCAATGCACCAATAACCACGCAGGCAGAGGTGGAGGTGGTGGAGGAAGCTAAGTACGTTCTCTTTACAAATGGCCTTTCCACTGGTGTGGTTATTAACCCTCCTCCTGGGAAACAAGTGGGGATTTTTTTTACCCGCGGTGAAGCACTCGACACTCATGTCCCGTGCCCTTTTTCCTTGCATATGGCTGCTTTTGTGCATGGTGCCTTCAGTGCTGCTGCTGCCGCTGCTTCTTTTTTTCACACGTGTCATGGCTGGAGAACGTTAACTCTGACTCAGAGCATGTACTGCAAGATAGATGGTAGCACCAGTACCAAAACTATTTCAGGAATCCCAGTGAGCATCCCCCATTCCAAAAGGAGAACACACTGTGCTTTCATGCTGAGAGCATAGGAGTGGCTTGAGCGTGGCTCAGTGAAGAGATTGTTGGTCTGAAAGCTAACGCTTTATTTCTGTCTGCAAGAAGCAGATGCCAGGTATCCAGAACAGTCCTCGTGTATCTCTCGCAGGGACAAATAGGTCTCTCCATGACTTCTCTTGGTCCAGCTCAATGGGAGCTGAGTGAGACTCCAGGAGCAGCTCTCCTGCTCATGGGGAGCAACATGCTCCTTCTGAGTTGACCTCTCCTCCATAACTGGTGGTCAAGAGCAAGAACCGACACACAAAGTTGCCACTTTGACTGTTTTGGCCTCCCTTTGCACACATGCTGCATCTGACACCACCACCTTTTGCATGATACTCAAACATAGGACCTTCTCACTGCCTCCAAACTAGACCAGGACCCTGTGCAGGTCATGGTGTGGCCCTGACGCTACCCATGCGAGGGGTAAATCATCCCCATGGCTGCCTTTGAACTGGCCAGTGCTGTGACGCTGTCCAGCTCCCTGGTTATAATTTGCTTGGGTGACACTGGTGTCGCTTGTCCCACAGTGTGTGTCTTGGCCTTTGTGGGAACCTCTCTTTGGAGTGGCTTGTGGGAGGGTGAAGAGGAAAACTGGCAGGCGTGGGAGAGGGCATGTTGATCGAAAGGTCCCTAGGCAAGCAGCAGGCTGAAGCCAGCACTGGTTGTCCTGAAGGTCTTCTGCTGTCAGTACCTCTGTCCCTCGGGAAGCACTTCCACATAGTCTTGCTTGCTGGGTGTGATCCTGGCAGCAACATGCTTGAGCAGCAGATACACATTCTCCTCCCAGCCAAAGGGCCGAGCCTCGGGTTTGGCACAGGGTCCTCAGCAAGCACGGCAGGGTGGGGGAGATCTTGAGGTGCAACTTGCAGAGTGGGCAATATTCCTCTTAGATACAGGTAGCACAGTCTGCAGAGACCACCAGTTTGGCTTCACAGGCTCTGTCTCAGTCAGTCTGAAGCGGGCCTCACCTGGTCAAGTGGTTTGGGGTTGCTTCTAGGATGAGGCAAATTGCCACCCTGAACAGTCCTTGATGCAACAACCTAAGGCAAGTAAGAGACAGTTTTTAAGACGTGACCATCTTCAGCTTGTGTTCTGCAGCACCTTGTCCAGCGAGGCCAGGGTCCAGCCCCCAGACCTGTGGACAGGTGTTCAGGCAGGTGAAAAGGAGCGTGCGAGGGCCGTGATGCCTGAGCCATTTCTGGCAATCTGTGAAACTGTGCTGTCTCCCTTCAGTTTGTGTGGTCCCAAGTTGGTTTTGGAGGTGCTGGGTGGAGCACGGGCTGCTTTGCACTGACACGTTTGGGGTCTGTTGTCATTGCCAGGCATAGTCAGCTTCATTCCCCCTGCCGCAGGGAGGGTTGGCTTCATCTTCCCTTCCATCCGCAGTCATAAATCCCCTCGGTTGTATGAGGAGGGCAAAGGACTTTGGGATTCTGCTTTGCAGCAAAGCGGGCCAGAAAAAGCTAATAGGAGCTGGAGCTGAGGTGTGGTAGCAGAAAGGTCTTTCCCTGTCTTTCCCAGCAGGCAGAGGAGCTGTAAACCTGCTTATGCATTGGGGTACTCTGAAGATAAGCTCCTGATCCCAGCCATGGGTCTCACTGAAGGGCAAGTCCCAGATGCAGATCCACGATCTGGCCCTTCTGCTGCTAAGAGCTGCAGGAGTCAAGAGCAGATGTCTCTCCTGAGTGGCCCAGAGCCCCATTCTGATCCCAGCCCCAGAGAAGAACCTCATGAGGCTGGCACCTCATAAGCCTCAGGGTGGGTTTGCCAGAGGCCTCAAGGCCCTGGAAGAGGTGGCAGACATCAGAGGTGCTGTGGCAAGGGCAGAGGTGGTCCACGGGCTGGTGGGGGGCGGCGGGCAGGCATGGTGTGTGTCTGCCAGGCTGCACGGCACGTTTGCATGGCTGCAGCGACACACTTCCATCCCACCTCTGTGAACTAATCGCTCTTTCTTCCTTTCTGTGTTTTTTCTCTACACTCTCTGTAGCTGCCTGAAAATGCTCAACTTGTGGTGAGTCCCTCTCTCCAGTCCACATGCAAGGGGGAGCGGACCAGACTAGACTGGGGTTGACAAAATCAAACCCACCAAACCCTAAAAAGGCACAAAGTCAAAGCAAACCCAGAGCTGTTGTGGTGTTAGGAACGTGCTGAGGACCACACACCATTNTGGTTTTATCAGGGTTTGGAAGCCACAGTTGCAGTGCCCCAATCTCAAAATGTCCCAGGAAGGTGTTCCCTCCATCCTTGCCCCCTGGGGAAACCATGTGCTCAGTAAGCAGAGGACCAAGCAGAGACTCAGAGGAGGAGTTTGTAGGTCCCAGGCAGGGCTGATGGGTGGGAATGGCTACAGAGCAAGGTGAGGAAGCCCGTGTGCGGCGAGGAATGTCCTTGTTGGATGGGAGACTGACTGCCTCTGCCCTGCTCTCCATAGGCATTGCCTCCAATTCCTCTGGCATCTCTGGCTTCTCTGTATGTCGTAGTCTGGGGCTGTTCTCTTGAGCATTGTCTGCATGCAGAGAGATCACATTCTGTAACTGTCAGCCTGCCGTGTTCTTTTCTGTTGGTGTTTTTTGCCTCTGCCTGTCTGAACTGCCAGGACTTCCTTTCCTGAACCCTTCCCTGGACCTCCTGTAACAGCCTAAAAAGACAGTGACAAGGAAAACCATCCAGAAGTCAGTCAGCTCCCTTTGTTGGGCACCTGAGGAAACAAGCGTTGCTCAGCCCCCCTTCTTCCCTCACCCTCTGCATGCAAAGCCATAACTCGTGCATTTTCTATCCTCTCTCCCCGTAACATCCTCCCCGTTCCTCACTGTTGCCCAAGTCTTGAAGGAAGGTGGCTGCTGTGGGAAACAAATACCATGACAGGTTAAAGCAGGAGAGGGTGGCAAGTAGCCTGGGACAATGGAACACAAAACCCGTCTTGGGGTGGGGGGAGGGGGGTGGTTAGGAGTGTCAGGCTGGAGCAGGAGC
>VWZY01000177.1:313840-336150 GCA_013399075.1 Chloroceryle aenea
GGTGCTCCCCCCCTCAAAAAATTCCCCCCACCCCCCCAACAAAACCCGACAAAATTCACTGTGCATTAGTGCAGAAACAAAAAGACCAGCAAGTGCAAACGTGAATGTAAGATTTTTTTTTTCTTCTTTTTCGTTGTTTTGTTGGTTTTTTTTTCCCCATTAGTCCTCAGGAAGCACGTTCCCAGCCCGGGTCTGGCACCACGCTCCGCGTGCTCTCCCAACTCGGCGGGTCGGCAAAAAAAAATAAACCAACGGACTTTCTCCTGCAGCAGCCCCTCAGCCTCAGCAGCCTCTCCCTTAGCTGGAGTCACGGTTCTTTTGGTTGCGCATCAGCGGGTGGTGGTGACGCAGGACCTCCATGGAGTGCTGCCAGTGCCAGCATGAACGGCAGAAGTACTTGAAGCAGATCTGTGGAGGGAGCAGAGCGGGTGACGCTGTGGGGTGGGCCAATGGAGCATCATCCCCTTCTTCCCCCTCCCTGCTTTGGCTGCCCTGAAGAGGGAACTCCAGCAAAACACAGGCCCACCTGGGCCTCTTGCATGGAAACTTCACCTCCCTGCTCAGTAAGGGACAACGGGTGGCCCCAGACACTACAGCAGAGCTGGCTCCTCCTCAAGGAACCCCCACCCTGAGTGCAGCAGCTGGCACAGCCTCACCTGGTCTCTGCAGAAGAAAGGGCCAGGCTGGGAGCTGCAGACTTGGCACATGGAGTCCTCCAGGTACGGGTCAATCTGAACCTGCAGGAGAAGCAGGTGGTGGGGCAGAGAGGTGCTGGGCAACCTCTGTGGCACCCACTGGGTACCCCAAACCCAGCCCCCCAGGACCCTTCATGGCTGGCAGAGCAGCAGTTCACAACCTCCTTCCATCTCCACAGTGACATAGTGGGTTGTGGGGCTCCCCACATCATGCACAATCCAATTTCCCAGCTGCTCCACTCACCTTCTTAGTGAACTTGGTGGTTTTGATCTCCACAAAGGCAGCTGTCACTGCCTTCAGGTAGCTACGCTGGTTGTTAAAGGTGACACGGCCAGACCCTGGAACAAGCCAGACCACAAGCGTTAGACTGACTGGGTGCCTTCGGCAGGAACAGGCAGAGGCTGAGAGGGAGCTGTGGCCAGCACCACCCATTCCACAGCACAGCCACCAGCAAGGAAGTGGCTTTTGTGGGGAAACCATAAAACCATTTTGGTTGGAAGACACCTTTCAGATCATCAAGTCCAACCATTAACCCAGCACTACCAGGTCACCACTAAACCATGTCCCTCAGCACCACATCTCCACAGCTTGGAAACCCCTCCAGGGATGGGGACTCCACCAGTGCCCTGGGCAGCCTGGGCCAGGCCTTGACAACCCCTGTGGAAAACAAATTGTTCCTCAGGTCCAACCTAAACCTCTCCTACAGCAACTCTTGTCCTATTGCTTGTCCCTTCAGAGAAGGGACTGACCCAACCTGGTTCCAAATTCCTGTCAGAGACTTGTGGAGAACAAGGTGGTCTCCCCTGAGCCCCCTTTTCTCCAGGCTGAACAACCCCAGGTCCCTCAGCCGCTCCTCACCAGTCTTGTGCTCTGGACCCTTCCCCAGCTCCACTGCCCTTCTCTGAGGGGCTCCAGCCCCTCAATGTCCTTCTGGGAGTGAGGGGTCCAAAACTGATCTCTGGGTTTGAGGGGCATGCTCCCCAGCGACCAGTTCAGGGGGACAATCCCTTACTTCATCCTGCTGGCCACACTAGTGCTTGTGGCCTTCTTGGCCACCTGGGCACACTGGCTCAGGCACTATCAAAAACCCAGCAGGCCACAGGAGAAACACTGTTCCACCAACACCTCCCAGCTGCCCGAGACAGCTTACAGGCAGCAGCTACTCCCGGGGGGACTCCACCTGAAATCACCTGGGGCCGAGACAGCTCAGCAGCTTTTCTTTTCTGCCTCCCACTCATCCCAAAGCTTGCCTGCCAGTCAGCAGCATTCCTGCACACTCATATCCAGCCAAGTTTTGTTGGAGAGTAAAAGAGCTCCAGGAAACTACTTTATCTCACACTTCCATTCCCAACCCCTTGGGACCATCCCCCTAAAGCCACCTCAGTGGTCAAGCCCTGCTAAAGTTGATGCCTTGAGAGGAGGTGGACATGGCATCCTCCAGCAGAACCAGCTGGGAAACTCAGGGGAGCCTCTCCACTGGTGCTGCCAGCCCAAAGCAACAGCACCCTGAAGGGGAACCAAAGAGGACAGTGGAACAAGTGCTAGTTCAGACAAGCTGCCCACAGCATTGCCCAGTTCCTGCTGCCTGTGCAGCAGAAAGGGCCAGCAGCTAAAGGGTCTGTGCTGTCCCTGGAGCAGGGTAGGACACATCTGGGGTGGACCTGGTGATTCACTGGTTGGGCCTGACAATCCAACACATCTCTTCCACCCAAAGCAATTCTATGGATGAGCAGCTAAAGCAGCACTAATGACCATTAACAGTCCTGAGCAAGGCCAGGATGCCCTTCAGCAATGTCTGAACAGATAGTAAACATCTCAAGCTGCTCTGGAATGATCTAGGACTTTCTAGTTTCCAGCCTGTGGATGGGCATCTGCTCCCAGAGCAGGTGGAGGCAGAATCTGGCACCCTAAGCAGTCTTCCCTAACTGAGGGACCAAGCTGCAGCCTCTTCAGAGCATTCTGTGGGTGACTACTGATCCTGGTGGAATGTCACTTACCGATGGGGTACTTGTGCTTGTCCGTGTCAATGCCAGCGTAGACCACCCCTCCAAAGAGGTCACACATGACAGCTGCCAGGGCCTCAGCATTCAGCATCCCATGCAGAGCCCCCACAAAGACAGTCTTGCTGGGATCGAGCCGCTGCGAGGGGCTGCGCACAAAGTTACTGTCGGCCAGCACCCAGGGGATTACCTGCACCTGCAGCCAACACATGAGCAGGTCAGGTCATCTGAGGGCCTGCCAAGCCACAGTGCCCTCAGCTGAGAGCAGAGGCCATCCCAGAACCTCAGGCTTCACCCTCAAACATCAAACACTATTTCATGATCACTGCTAGGGGTCCACAGCCAGAGCTCTGGAGCTCCAGATGCCTCCAGAGAGCTCACAAGGCCTGCTTGAGGGAACAAACCCAGATGCTGCACATCTCTGCTTCTGATTACACCATAATCCAACACACCATTGCCCTGGGGCTGGTGGCCACAAAACAATCCACTTGTGAGGTGGACTTTCCCACTGCCAGCACCTATATTTACAGCCCAGTCAGAAGCCTGCCCTGCACTGGAGCCCATTGCTAGGGATCAGTCAACCCACCCAGTGCCAGCTTTGATGGAGCTCCCACCAGCCAGGCAGCTGACAGAAGGCTCTGAAGAGGAGACATTTCTGCCAGAGCTATCTCACCAAGCATGGAAGTGCTCCCACCAGCCCAATGCTAGGAGAGCTGTCTGAAGAGCTATTAGCTTGTGCTTTTCTAGGTCAGAGCTAAATCTCAGTTCAACTCCACCAACTCATGCAGTTGGACCTGATCAATGTTTTGTTCAACATACTCATCAATGATCTGGATGAAAGCACAGGTGGACCCCCAGCAAGTTTACTGATACTAAACTGGGAGGAGTGGCTGACAGAGCAAAGCTGTGCTGCCATTCAGTGAGACCTGGACAAGCTGGAGAGTTGGGCAGAGGAACCTCAAGAAGTTCAAAGGATCTCATCAGCATCCCCTGGTGTCATCTGCAAGGCTCCCCTCAAGGGTCTGCTCACCTCTTTGCAGCGCATCCTACGGCTGGACATTTTGAAGTAGTATTCACTGAGCCCATCTGGGCTCAGCAGGTCCTGGGAGCACGCCTGGAGCAGAGCACGCACAGATTTCTCCGACTCGAACACCAGGTAGACATATCCTTCAGGAGTTAAGGAAAAGAAGCTGATATTAGAATGGGAACAGAGGAGAAGAGAGTCATCCCAGTTTGCAGACACCCTCAAAACCACCCTCAGGTGCCACCCTTACTGTCCCCAACCCCTTCCAGAGGAGGGCAGTGATCTGCAGTGCCCACCACAGCAGATGCTACATGAGATCCACAGAGCACAACCAAGCTGTGAAAGTGCCCAAACTCAGCATGCCAAACAGGAAGTATGGTCACAGCCAGTGCCATGTGGGCCACTGTCCCCCACGCACTAAGCCATATCTAGATGTTACAAGCGGGCACCACTAGGCTGACCACAGCATGGTCTGCAGGCAAACAGACTTTGCTTCACCTTTAGGGTGTCTTGGCCTAAACATAAAAGTTTAGGGCTTTTAAGTCATGTCCATCACTGCCAGCACCTTGTCTCTTGGCCTCATTCAGTCAGCAGAGCAGTGCATCTGGCACCACCAAGCCTACAAACTGCTCACTCCTCACCCCATAACTTGTTGCTGCTTACACAACACATCTACCAGGAGACAGGATTGTGCCCCAGGCGCTGATCAACTCACCAGTCCCTGAATCTGCTTTATCATGGAACAGTTTGGGTTTGAAGAGACCTTTCAAGCTCATATAGTCCAACCCCTCCGCACTGAGCAGGGACATCTGCAACTAGAGCAGGTTGCTCAGATCTCCGTCCAACCTCACCTGCAATGGTTACTGGGATGAGGCATCGACCACCTCTCTGGGCAACCTGGGCCAGGGTCTCGCCACCCTTAGTGTCAAAAAATGTCTTCCTTCTCTCAAAGTCTCCCTCTTAGTTCAAAACCAACACCCCTTCTTGTCCTGTCACAACAGGCCCTGCTCAAAAGTCTGTCCTCATCTTTCTGACAGGCACCTTAAAAGTGCTGAAAGGCCCCAAGATGATGTCCCCGGAGCCTTCTCTTCTCCGGGATGAAGACCCCCAACTCTCTCAGCCTGGCCTCCCAGCAGAGGGGTTCCAGCCCTCCCATCATTGCTGTGGCCTCCTCTGGCCCTGCTCCAACAGGTCCCTGTCTCTCCTGTGCCAAGGACTCCAGAGCTGGATGCAAGGGTCCATGCTTTCAGGTGCTCACACTGAGGTGGGGGGATCAGCTGCTCTCAGAGCAAGAAACTCCCAACATGGAACTCCAGAAGCACCACAGAGTTTTTTCTTCACTCCCATCTCACACTTCTGCTCAGCCCTGCTAGGAATGGTTTAGGGACACCAGGTCCGAGGTGCCAGTGCTTTGCAACCCTGGTGCTGACCCATGTGAGAGTGGGACATTTACCCTAAGGTGCTGTGTCCCATCCAGTCACCAGCATGCAGCTGCACCATCATCCCAGCATCCGTGCTGTAACATAGCATGGGGAAAAAAGTAACCCTACCGTGTCGCTATTACCTTTGGGCATATTACCTTTGGGAGGGCAGCGTGGGTGTTTGCCATCCTTACCGGGCCACTCCACACTCAGCGAGCCAAACACACGGAAGGTGTTGATCAGTCCAGCTGCAGACAGAAGAAAAGTCAATATCCCCCTCAGAAAGGCTCAGTACAGTACCCTCCTGATGTGAAAACCCAACTCAGTGTGAGGCTGGTGGCTGCTCACCTTCCGTTATGTCCCATGGGACTCCTCCCAGGAACACTTTGCAGGAGTAGATAGGGTTCTTGTAGTTTCGGGGGGGCAGTTGCCCACTCCAGGTGCAGGTTGCTTCATTCACAGCTTGGGACAAGAAAAAGCACCACTCAGAACACGACCATTTTCCTTGCCAGTCTCTCAGTAAATCTCCAAATCCCACAGCTACAGGTTCAGTGGAGCTGCAGCAGCCAACTGAAGCTGGCTAAGATCCACCATCTGACTCACCTGCTGCTTGCCTATGAAGCCTGGCTTCTCTTTCGATACTGAAAGGGTCTTCTGGAGAGTCCAGGAGATCCCAGGAAGGCCACGCAGATGCACCAGGCCATCTTTTTGATGCACTTGCTGGAGAGGAAGTTACTGCAGCCAGGGCAGCTTGGTCTTGATCCAGTCGGGATCCTACTCCCATCTTTAGAGGGTCTCTTGATGCCCCACTGAGAGGCAGGAAAGGCAGAGGGGGGGAGATGCGAAGGCTTGACTGCAAAAGAAAGTCCACAGCTAACAGAAACCCAGCTTCTGAGCAATACTGGAGGCCATGCGTCACACTGGGACCCTGCCCTCATCCATAGCAGGAGAAGGGGCTTTTGGTCATCTCTTGTTCTCCTGAGACCCTCTGAGCTCTGTCAGAGGCTGGAAACCAGCCTGCTGAGACCAGCTCCCCTGGGAAAGGCCTGTCCCTGCATCCACCCCCTATGGAACCTGGGCCAAATTATCAGCAATGCAGATCATTAAGCAGGAGGCACCTCACAGGTCCCAAAGCCAACATCTACCAGCCTGAAAAACATCTGCCACCACCCAGAGAGAGCCCCAACCACCCCAGGAGAAGCCTCTGCAGGCTCTCACCCTCTGCAGACCAGCTCCCTGGCCAGCCTGATCAGTACAGGCTCAGCTGGCTGCAAACCCAACTGCTCACTCACAGGTTCAACATCCTGCTCCTCCCAGGGTAGAGGTGGGGGGAAGTGGTGGAAGGCTAAATAAAGCAGCAAGGATGTGAGAGGCTGCAGGGCTCAGAGCACCAGACGTGCTGCGGATGCTGCCGCGGCACAGCCGCCCACACCAGGGCTGTGCCAGGGAAGACTTGACCTTCACGAGCGAGGCCAGCACAAAGCCCAGCTGCTATCACCAGAGGCCAGGGTGGTGCAGCTGCTCAGTGTCCCTCCTTCTCAAGGGTGTATCAGAACAGAGTTGACTCCACATCAAGCCAGCCGTGTCCTTCACACCTGCCCCAGCATAGATGTCAAGGCCACAGCTGTGCCAGGAGCATCTCAGCTCTGGTTTCAGCCTCAGGTCCCGAGGATAAGCTCTGCAGCAGCACTCAGGAAGCTGGCTAGAGCCTGTCTGGCACCCCAGAGATGCTGCAGCAACGCAGAGCCAGCAGTGCAGACTGGGGCAGCAAGACAAACACCCGCCTCACTCCCAGCTTCCAAATTTAGCTGTGCTGTAGGGAACGGGAGCAGGCCAGACCCAGTTTGCTCCAGAAGAAACAGCTGGAGAAATGCAGTCAGCAAAATGGAAGGGCAATGAAAGGCAGGGATGGGAGAATCCCAGGCTGGAGCCTGGAGACAGCTGCTCTCACAAACCAGCTCCCTGGTGGGTTCAGGGCATAGACATGCTCCTGCCATGTGCCAGCTCAAGCGCTTGGACCCCTCTGGGAGCTACTTTAACTCATCAGGGGTGAGAGCAAAATGCCAAAACATTACTTAGAGGAGAAATAGACAGACACTGCTAGTTTGTTCTGGAGAAGAAACCCTGGGCTGCAGGAGAGCCTCAATGGGTCAGCATGGGCACAACAGCTCCCACCAGCACTCCCTGTCCTTCCTCAGCAGGCAGGACTGGGGCTTGAGCCACCCCCTCCCAGCTCTCCCATGCTCCCCAGAAACACAGCAAGACACCAGGAACCAAAGAGTGGGTGCAAGAGCCCAAACTTACAATCAAGTCTGAGAGGTGGTCAGAGCCAGAGCTGAACCCGCTGGTGTCCGAGTCTGAGGGGCTGCTGGAGCGGGAGTCCAGCAGGGAACGGGAGTCCAGACGGGAGCTCCTCGGTGCCGGTGTGGAAAACTTTTCTGAAAGGTCTGAACCGATGGGGTCTAGAGGCAGGAAACCCAACGGAGGCTTCCCCAGGACGTTCCCAAGAGGGTTACTCAGCATGCTGAGAACTGCAACAAAGAGCCCATCAGGATTGCAGCACAACTTATTTCTTTTCCCTCCCAGCAGAGGCCCAGGAAGGTACTGGGCTCCTGTCACCACAAACAGCTTGTATGGGAGGTGACACATCCAGGAGTTACACACTCTCTGCACAGCTCCAGAAAGGCCACACTGCCACCAGTCCCAGTGCACAGCTGGAGCCCACAGCCACAGCCCTCAGGAGATCCCACTTCAACTGGGAGCAGAAGTGGAGACCCCACAGGTTAAGGACTTCAGAGGTGCCCCAGTCCATGCTGTTAGGCTGGTATTTCTCACTGCTTGTGCTGGAGCAAGCTGGGACCCAGCAGGGTATCCACCCACCCAGTTTTAGCAATGGGTGTCAGGTATTCACCCAAGAGCTGGCAGACCAGCACATGCCAGGTTGCTACCCCTGCACAGCAGCAGGCCTTCCTTCCACTGAAGAGGAGCAAGGTGAGCAAATTCTATCCTATGAACAGCCACAGGCCAGAGGGGTTGGGAAAGCCCCGTCCTGCTCTGATGGTCCATCTGCCACCCAGGAGAAGAGAGGATGCAGGGTGAGCTCAACCCTGAGGGGACGTGCCACCAGCCAGCTCTATTCAAAAGGAGCAAGTCTCAGCAAGCTGAAAATGTCCTTGAACCAAAGGGAAGAGAGCAGTGTCCAGAAATGGTTTTAATTATTCAGCAGTTGCAGAACAAGGCTGCTCACCCCAAAACTTTCAGCAAATCCAAGTCTGGAGTCCACTAGAACTCCTCCAGCTCCATCTGATCACCACCAGTCAGGACCATGAGGTTTAACCCAGATTTTCAGTAGCTCTTGCACCAAGGAGGATTAATAACCCAAAACACTGCCCAAATAAGATAAGTAAAAGAAATGCCATCATGCTCAAGCACACTACAGTGACACCAGTAACAAAGCTGATGAGCACACACAAAACAAGATGCTGGGATGTACCAATCCCCCCCAGAAAAGCCCCAAACCTCACTGGCCCTGTGGTACTCACCCTAGGCAGAGCTCAAGCAGTTGAGGAACAGCGCTAGGAGGGAAAGAAGTTGGAGGCGGGGAGAAGGCTGCTTCCTCCTAGTGAGAGCATCTCCCAACCCCAGCAAGCCACACTACACTGGTTTGCTGACTTCTGAAGCCACATGACACATTTAAAAATACAGCCAGTGTATTGTTCGAGGAGACAGCGGAATTTGTTAAACAAGCTCCAAAAAAAAAAAGAGTCTGATTAGTCACTAAACAGTACAAGAGGCAAAAGCAAAGCAGCTGATCCCACAGCCCGAGCCTCGCTGACACCAAACGCTCAAGCACCAACACCCTCCTCATCCTCTTCCTCAGCAGGTCTAACACAGCTCCATGCTGACCCTGTGTTCCTAGAGACCCAGAGCAGCAAGTGCCACACAAGTGGCTACCAGACCATCCTGTCCAACACCTCATCTCCTGGTTACAGGAGACATGGGACCAGAACTCCCTTTGGGATGCACCAGGGAAGGTTCAGGAGCATCCAAAGGCACTTCAGGGTCCAATTGCTCTGCCCTAATTAGTTCACTCATCTCTGCCACCATTCTAGCTTACAGGAGCTAGAAAACCAGTAAGGCCAGTATGAATGCATTTAAGGAGTAGGATGACCAGTCTTTACAAGAATTCACTGTCTGGACATGTGAATTGCAGCATCTATCACCACACAAAAGTCCTGCCAGTTACAAGTGCCCCACTCCTAACCTCATGTTCTGGGAGCACTGTCATCCTGCCGCTAACACGGATGGATTCCAGCCACTCCAGCAGCTCTGACAGCTCAGGCAGGGCTTGCTTGGTTCCATACTCTGGGGGCTCTGCCAAGCTCATGGGAGACCCCACCACCACCCCTGCAGGTGTCTCAGCTCCACTTGGTACCTACAGCTGCACCAGGAGGAAAAGCCAGGAGCATTTCCTCTTCCACAACCAGGTTGTGTCCCCTGGAGCCACCCTTTGCAGGCATCCTGGGAAATATCAGCAGAAGAGCACAGACCTTCTTCCTTACCCCTCAAACATGAGGGCAACCTGCTCTCAATACCTGCTCAAACCTTCTTAACCCTCGTCCTGGGGGATGAGGCACAAAGTCAATCATCTAAAAAGTCGTCCTTGAGCCATTTGGGCCACCCATTAATCCACAGGTCTTCCAAAATTGTCCTTATCTCCCCTCACAAGCAGAAAGAAAGAGAAGGGAAACCCTATTTTTCCCAAGGCACACACAAGAGGCCTCAGCCATTTCTCATGTCAAGAGCATCCCTGAGGAATACCAAAAGAAGCAGCAAGCATCAAGTAACTTCTCAGACTAAGAAAAAAAGTCCCCAAGTGCAAACAACCAAGTATGCTTTCACAAAAGGCTCATCATGATCCCCATTTATCCACTCACAGACAGTGATGGTTTGTACAGAGCTTCTGGAACTTTTCATCCCTCCACTTGGAGCTGCAAGAGAGGCACATGCCAACACTCCTTTGCAGAGGACAGCAAAAAAATAAAATAAAAAGAGTGCTTTTAATAGCAGCTCAGCTCTGACACTTTTGACTCGCTGCTGCAGCTTTAATGATGGGATCAGGAGCCAGCACGCTCTGCCTTTGAGCATGTCAGCCAAACACTGACAGATTTAAGAGCTCCACAGAGCAGTCTCAATACCAGCATGGCACTTGGCCAGGTTGCCCAGGCCACTCTTGAGAACACACACGTTTGATGAGCTGCTCCTCCTCTTCCTCCCAGCTGAGCCTTCCCTAGTAAATGATAGTCAGGACAATGCTGCTGGGATCACTCCTCTTCATTCCTGCATTGTTAAATCCAGTTCCCAAACACCGAGTGGCCACGTTCTACGTGAACTTATCCAATCTCAAGCACACACAGCAAGTCAGCCCACACACCTTGGAGAAGGCACCTCAACAGCAAACCCAACGCCCAGCCCAGCCAGAGCAGCTTTTATTCTTCCACGTGTTGCTCACACTGGCGATTTAAGGTTTCAGTAAGAAGCTTCTTTCCCCGAGTGATCTAATTTACAGCAATTTAAGAACTAAACCTTCCTGGTAGCTTTGACCAAGCCCATTTTATAGGGCACAGACAAAGATGAGACTTAAGGAGCCTTAGTAACACTGGCAGCTGCAGAGAGGGGTCCAGGTAAATAAACCACCTTCCCACTATGCTGCTGACAATGAGGTTTTAATGCTTTGAATAAGGCCTTAAGATAAGAGCAATACACCCAGAGCACCTGCTGAATTTACACCTGACAGCTAGAGGTGACAAAGAGCTCTGCCTCCATTCAGATGGCCTCTGAACAAGTAGAACTGTAGAGCCATTAGGATTGGAAAAGAGCTTTAAGCTCATCAAGTCCAACCTTAACCCCACCACTGCCAGGTCACCAATAAACCATGTCCCTCAGCACCACATCTCCACAGCTTGGAAACCCCTCCAGGGGTGGGGACTCCACCAGTGCCCCGGGCAGCCTGGGCCAGGCCTGGACAACCCTTGTAGTAAAGAAATTGTTCCTCAGGTCCACACTAAACCTCCTCTGGTGCAACTTGAGGCTGTTTCCTCTTGTCCTGCCACATGTTCCTTGGGAGAAGAGACTGACCCCACCTGGCTCCAACCTCCTGTAAGGGAGTTGTGGAGAATGAGAAGGTCTCCCCTGAGCCTCCTTTTCTCCAGGCTGAACAACCCCAGGTCTCTCATCAGCTGCTCCTCACCAGACTTGTGCTCTAGACCCTTCCCCAGCTCCACTGCCCTCCTCTGGACACACTCCAGCCCCTCCATGTCCTTCTGGGAGTGAGGGGCCCAAAACTGAACCCAGGATTTGAGAGGCAGCCTCCCCAATGCTTAGTCCAGGGGGAAAATCCCTGCCCTAGTTCTGCTGGCCACACTGGTGCTGACAAGTCAGAATGCTGGTGGCCTTCTTGGCCACCTGGGCACATGCTGGCTCATCTTAAGCCAGCTGTCAAACAACACTTAGTCCTTTCCTTCTGGGCACTTTCCAACCACTCTGCCCCAGCCTGGAGTGTTGCAGGGGGTTGTTGTGACCCAAAGGCAGGACCCAGCCTGTGGCCACACCACCTCAGGCGACACCCATCACAACCACTTCACAAGCCTGAGCCATGTGTAACCATGTGCATGCACAGAAAAACCTCTTGCTGAGCAGAACACCGTGACAGGCCCCAGATTCCTACATTACCCCCAATCTCTGGCACCTGCACACAAAGGTGGCAGCAGCTCACTGTATAGCACCAGCACCAGGTGCTAGATGAGCACACGAACGTGATTTTGGAAGTCATGCTCCAAAGATGTGTTCCAGCCCTTCCACAGGACTGGATAAAGGCCTGTTTAGAAAGAACTGGGACTGGTCTGAGTAGGTCTGTGACGCCAACGCCTTCAGAGGGTCACTAGTACCACCATCAAGGTTAGACAGATATTTCAATCTCCAGAGACACCAGAAGTTTGTCCACTAGAAGACTACTCAGCACAGGCAGGACAGCAGAATTACAAGACCTCCCCTTCATCCATTGACTCCAGAAAGTCCACCCTTCTGCCCTGATCCCCTCAAAGGGGTGGAGAGATCAATATGAAAGCTCTTACCAAGAGAAGCAAGGCAGAGAAGACTGGCTTTGGTGCCACCATGCTTCTGCTTCCCCTTGGAGAAGACACCTGCTGTGCCCAGAGGCTTTGGAACCCAAATGGGGCAGCGTGGTGGAGGAGGGAATCAGCATGACCAAGGCCCTGGAGACTGAACAGTGCAGTTTCTTTTGTCATTTGTCAAATAAGCTTGTAAAGAAGAAAAAAATAGGCTGCTGTCCTAAACAATAGCCTGCTGCAGTTCCAGAAAAACAGCTTGTCTGCAGTTTTCACCACCCAGCCAGGTTCTACCCTGGTGGGGTGGGAGCCTGCTGAATGTTTTAGTCAGCCGAAAAAGCTGCACCTCCTACGGATGCTGTGCGACTTGGTGGCAAAAGAAGCATTTGCATGTCTGAAAGGCAAACGGGCACCTCAACCACCTCCTACAGCAAATGGCTCTGTAGTTACAGCAGCAACACAGCCAGACAAGCTGCCAGAGCGAGTTCTCCCCACCATATCACATGTGAGCACCGAGCTGCTTCGGCCATCATCCAGCTCCCCACAGGGGAAGGGGCAATCAACGCTCCAGACTAATTTTCAGTGAAGTTTTAGTGCTTCCTGCCTGCAGCTGCAGCACAGGGACACCAACTGAAGCAAGCCCAGCAGAAGCTGCAGGGACAGTCATGGGGCTACAGCAACAGGCTTTGTTCCATGCAGGAAAGGCAGACACTGGGTTCTGCCCCCATCTATTCCTGACTTAACAGGCGTCTTGATCATCTTGAACCAACTTCCACACAAAGTGGTTCTCAGAAGCACAGATGTGACCAAACCATCATCAAAATTGCAGCTACAGTACGGCCTTTTTTTTTCTTTCAGCTACAAGAGGAAGCTCTGCCCTGACAGATTCTTCATTTGGGGCAAAGAAGAACTGAGGATATTCAGGCAGCTATTTCTGGTTCGCTAAGAAGGGGGCAGGGGAATAAAAAAAGTGTCTTGATCCCACAGCTGAACCGCAGAATTAGAGTCAGGGCACCTGAGGTCTATTCTTGGTTCTGGCACCACCATGGTAAAGTCACTTCCCTGGCGTGGCCTGAAAAAATGGAAACAGCAGCAGAACTGGGAACATGAAGCTTACTGCTTTAAGATCCCAGCACACAGGTTCTCCTCCCACACCCAGGGAGCAGGGCCTGGCTGCTGACAAGCCTGGATGCTTCAGGAGGCAGGAAATTTACATCCAGGGAAGGTAAACCAGAAACCTACGGTAAATATAAATATCACAGAATCAGTAAAGACAGATAAAACACAACTCGGGATGGGAAGCACAGAGGCAATTGCATTCACTAAGCAGCACCACAACTACAGGCGTCTTTAAAGAGCTCAGAACGATGAAACGCAGCAGGTTTTAACACATATCAGTCCCAGGGAGATTTAAAAGCCAACATATTCGGGTCAAATTCCACACAAGCTCCAGCATCGCGAACCTCAGGAACAAACACTTCTCTATTTTAAGTACCCAACTCCTCTCAATTATCCGCCACGACATTCTGGGTGCAAACTCAGCAGTGTGTGTCACTTTAGGTGCTAACAAGGACTAGGCTGACTCATTTGCATCACTTGGCAGGTGGCAGGGTGTCAAATCCCACAGGAAACCACCTTGAGGAGCAGGGATGTTCTGGAGAAGGGGGAGTGGAACTGTTGACCAAACCCCTTTGGGCAAGAATAGCTGAAAAATTACAGTCCCAAGTACAGATATAATGGAAGAAATGGCATATGAACCTCAAAGCTGCATAGTCCATCGCTAGACAGGCGCAGTCAGAACCACCAGTGACGTCTGCAGCTTCCCAGTTACCTTCCAGATGTCTACACGCCTCAGGAACAGCTTTTGGACTTTGCTTCACCATCCTTCTGAATGAAAACAAGCCAGCAGGGTGAGGAGAAAGCAGAGCGTTTCTCCATGGCTGTCTCACAGGGATGGCAGCTGCTGCTGTGCCCAAGAGCAGCCTCTGAGCTGGCAGCAGCACAGACATCACCTGTGATTCAGCTGTTTTGATCACACATGAGGTGAAAGAGCCCAGAAACAGGGGTAGAAGGTGTTGAGGTGGAAGGTGCCACCCTGTCTGGAAAGCCCCATGCCCCTGCCCTCAGCCTGCACCCTCTGGGAGGCTGTTAATTCATCCTGGCTTGTGCCAGCACCAGTGTGACCAGCAGGACTGGGACCAGGGATCATCCTGCTGGTCTGAGCACTGGGACGGCTGCCCCTCAAATCCTGCATTCAGTTTTGGGCCCTTCACACCAAGAAGGACAGAGGGGGTGGAGTGTGCCCAGAGAAGGGCAATGGAGCTGGGAATTTAGTGGTCACCTGGTAGTGTTGGGTTAATGGTTAGGGCTCGATCTTAGGTCTCTTCCAAAATGGTTCTACACTGAAATCTGCCTTTGAGCAGGAGGCTGGGCTGTATAACCTCAAGAGGTCCCTTCCATCTCCATTTCCCATAGCACCTAAAGAGATAGCCTGTCAAGAGCACCACAGATGCCCTATGACATCCTCTAACACCAGTCACCACACAAGAAACCAGTTTGAGGTATTTCAGCCATCCCCAGTGTCACCACAATGACAGGTCATCCTGCGACAGACACCATGCTCCCCAGCACAGTTATTAGGCACCACCCTACACTAGGGAGAAACACAAACCTGAAGTGGGAGCAGATGCTGAACTCTGGGCCTGTCCCACCACAGCTGGGGAAGAGAAAGAGTAAGCATCACCCTGATCATCTGCTATGCTAGGTAAGCAACTCCAATGCCATGTGGAATCCAGGCAGTTCCTCTGCCTAGCTTCATGAGGAATTGCATGCTGGGGAGCTTGCCATGAAGGTGATGAGCCCAAAGCAAAATTCAGGACCTCTTCTAGAACCATCATATTCCCAAAACAGAAGCTGCCACAGATAAAGCCTTTGATGTCTACTATGCCCAGAAAGCAAGCATCCCATCTGCTCAAAGGCTGAATGAAAACCCACCTTCCTCACCTCTCCTTTGACTGGCACTATTCTGGGGGATGAATCTTAACCCCAGGCCAGAGCTTCCAAACACTAAGCCACCCTGCCACCACCTCCAGCAATCACAATGGGTAAGGCTGAACTACTGGTTACCTGGGGCAGTTCAGAGCTACCCCACAGCAGTTCTGATGTTCTCCTCAGAGAGAAAAACACTTAAGGCATGAAGAACATCCTCCAGGCTATGTCTTGAGTCAAAAAGTTGTAGGCAAGCTCCGCAAGCCTGATTTGTACACAGTAGCATCACCAGTCAGCATGTCTACGAGGCAGAGATCTGCCACTACCAGAGCATTTTCTTTGCTGCATCTAAGAGCTTTGAGCAGGATCAGGTACTTGATAAGCCTATGCCTTCCTCACACCCACACTCATCCACATTACCTCCCAAAAGCACACCCTCAGGGTTGCTCCAGGAGCAGCGATCAAATCTTCTCCCCTCACAGAAGGCATGGGAAGGGCTTTAGGTGGCATGTGCCTGGTCCCAACAAGCTACTTCCAGCACATGACTGGAGGCTGCCCTGACCCACTTTGTTTCTAACCAGACAGAAGCAGAGATGCTTGTTAGGCTCCTGTTCCCGTTACTCATCTGTTTGCATCTTCTATTTTACAGCATCAGCGCAAATAAAAATAAACCTGTTTCAGAGATGCTGCTCCAATGGAAGCTTTCAGAAGTGGATGGAGAACAATTTCCATTAGAAATCAATGGCAAACTCCAGAGTTTTGCTACTTGTTTTACAACTTCTGATGCATTTTTTTGGCTTAAGGCATCTTGCTGCTGCACTAGCAGTCAGTAGCTATTAAGTGCTCCCTGCTTCTACTCCATGACACTGCTGGAGGTGGAGACATCATCCCACAGGGCATGAGCAACCCTGACACAAACATGCTCAAGGAACAAGCGCCCATTAGGTATCCACACCAAGCACATCCTCACAGAAGTTCTCCAAGAGCAAAGATGACACGGGGCAGGCTCTTCATAAGGCTGTTTTAGGTACTCCTGAAGTACAACCACCACACAGGAATCAAATTTGCTCCCTCACACTGTTATTCTAATTAGTCTTCATGCAGGAGCACCTCCACCACCACATTTGCACTCCCTACCTAAACAGTCAGTAGATTGCTGCAGGAGCAGCTCAATGCACAGAGCTGCTCTTCCTCCCAAGGCAACAAAGGACACCAAGAACACAGCAATTTGGGATCCTCACTGCCAGCAAGTTTTTGGTGACCCACTTGAGCCAGACATGGGTCTGAGGCTCGTGAGAGGTGGTCTTGCCTCCTTGCTCCAGTATCAACCACAAACAGCAAGGTGAAGGAACCTGTTACTGAGTTTTCCACACAGGCTCAAGCTTAAGCCTGCAGGTGAACTCTTCATAAGAGTGTCAGGGTGAAATGCTCCCTCCTTGGGCCTGAAGCATTCCCTGAGAGCAGAAAAAATAATCTTTCTTGGATACTCTAATGACAACCTAGAGCTATCCAGATACTGAGGTCTCCTATCAGAGTGAGCATCACATGTTCCTTTAGCACAAGAAGGATTTCCACAGACCCAAGCAGGAGTTGAGGGCACACCTAGACAACTGCCTTCTGAATCCACCTATCCAAAAGGCAGCAGGTAAGACTAAGGAGACACCCAGACATGCAGAGGAGTACATGGGAGCAGGCACTTGAAACTGGGGCCTAGCAGAGATCTGGGTGGGTTCCCTCACACAAATCTTTGCCTTTCTAGGGTCTTCCTCAAGCTCTGCAGCAACAGCTCAAGGCAGGCCAGCAATTACTTATTAGCAGCAGTCAGCCCCAGACTGATAAGCAGCTCTCACTTTGGGGGTGGGTTCTCAGGGGCCTGCCACCACATTTGAGGACAGCCTGAAAACAGTCCTTCCCTCTGTTCTCCAGAAGAAAGGCTGGGAGTCCTTGACAACCATGCTTCCTTCTGTGCAACAGGTCTTTCGTTTCATCCTTCCGAGACAGGGTTTTGCCTTGAAGACTTCAGAACTATCTGCTAGGCAATGCACAGGCTGCCTGCAGCTCTAGCCTAGCAGGTTTTTCTGTTGTTGTTGTTTTTGTTTAAGTCACTACAAATAATCAAGCTTATTGCAGAAAGTAGTTGTTTCATCTGCTTCCCAGAGCACAAAAAGGTGTGGAAAGATTCAGCAGCACTTCTGGACCACAGGCTATTTCTCCAGTATGACTGGAGATACAATCTCTCAGCCTGGAGAATGAGACAGCAGCAGTCACCCCAGAAAGGGTGCAGATGAGGCTGAAGCTGCAGCCTCGAGAGCAGATCCATGGAAAAACTCCAATCTGTCACTGCGCCGGCAGCTTTGTGGTCATGCAACAAGCAGAGAGGCGGATACAGCATCTGACACCAGCAGGAAGGGCTCATCTGCTCAGGCTGGGCTCACCTAGAGAAGCTGACATCCTCTCCAGAACAGTGGATCTTTCTGAAAACACCACTGCAAACTGAGTGTTAACAGACTGGTTTTAGGACTATCTCCCAGTGGGTGAGTCTGCTGTCCCACATAGAAGAGGGCAGGATGTAGAGCAGGACAGACCAGACAAGCAGCTGGTGCACAAGCTGAAAAAAAAAACCCTAAACCAGCCAGGGAGACTCAAAAATCTGCACACAGATCTGCTTTTGTGCTGCTGTCACCCACTCTCCAGGCGAAAACTGGATCAAGACCCCATTTGCTCAGAATCCTTGAAGAACAGGGAAGAGAAGGTGAAATAAACCATCAAGGATTGTCCCATCTTGCTGCTTTTTAACCCCTCCTTGCCTCTGGAGAGCAAGGAGCTCAAAGGTCTTAACACAAGCATTTGCCTGCCGTGAGTCTACTTTAAAGGAGGAGAAACTGAAGAAACACAGCTGAGGATGGTGGGACTGGAGGTGTTCAAAGTCAGTTTCCTGCAAAAGCCCTTCCCAAGGCTGTTAGAGCAGGTTTCTGGGACTTGATGAAGTGTTTTCCAGGCTGCCAGCTCTAGCAGCAGTGGCAGCTTTGAGCTGCCGTGCCTGCTATGAGACAGCACTTCAGTCCTACAGCCACAGTAAGTGCAGGCGGCTCCAGCTTGCAGCAGCTGCTGCCTCAGAGAAGCTCTCTCTGGACACTGGCTCTGGGGACCGGCAGTGCTCTGGGGCTAACCAGACATGTTCAGTGCCTAACAGCACTGGAGTCAGCAGTTACAAAGAACCTTGGCTGGGTATAAGAGTTCAGCAGCTTTTTTTGGGTAAGAATTTAGGCAGAATCTAAGGGTACAAACCAGCTCAGCTGCCCTGTGGCCTCCTCCGGCACCTGATCCCGCTGCACCAAGATGCGCGGTGACACCACACAAGGTGACACCAGGAGGCTTGCCAGCCAAAAGGTCCTTCCTGGGCTGAGAGCTCAGCACTAGCAGGGACTAAGCAGAGAGGGGAGGAGGTCCCAGCTCATCAGTACTCAGGCACAGGCACTGCAGGGACCACATCAGCAATATTTTCAGTCTGATTGTTAAGGTGGTTTCCCCTCCGCCATTTCCTACCCTTCCAACCACCTCCCCACAGGGTCTGCGTAGCTGAGTCACTGCTGGAACCTTCCAAACGCTTGGGCATCAGCAGCACAACAGCTCTGCTTGGCAGCACCAGCCTTCACTAGGCCCTAGAGACAAGCCTGCCACAGCCTCACCTGCTTTCAGGACACCCTGACAAGACCCCCCTCAATCCTCAGGGATGAACCAGCTGCAGCCTCCAAGGCCTCAGTGCTGGGCACTCAAGAGCACAGCACCAGCCAATCCATGGCCTCCCCTCTTTCCATCCCAGCATGACTAGGCTACCTGGAAGCATCCCTACAGCTTTCAGACACAGGAACACTCCACCACCCAGAAAGGGACCTTCCGCAGCCTTTCAGAAGACACTCCTCAACTACAAGATGTCCCCTCCCAAGTTGTTCCACACTGCCACTCTGGTGCCCTTCCACAGGAGGAAAGGACAAGGTGCTGCTGCTGTGGGCAGGCTGAAGCTGTGCACAGCTACCAGCATTTTGCTTCTCCAGCCCAGTGTCCACCAACACCACAGATTCAGGAGCCCACACTGAGCTCTCATTGTCCAGCTGCTGCACACCTGAGAAGTTCCAGTGGGATGGAGCAGGAGAGGGTGGTCTCAGGACAACACCCTCAGCCAGCCAGCACTAGACCCTCTGCATAGTCTCAAAAGGTCCCAAGCTCCCCTATGGAAGCAGCACAGCTGCATTTGGGATGGTTTTACACCCCAGCCACCCCCCTCCCCACCTCGTGTACCAAGGGGAATAGCAGGAGTGACAAGCAAGGAAATGGGCCACTCCAAACAGCACAGGGTGCCATCTTCCAGCAGCTGTCACAAACACCCACTGGGTGTAGATCAGCAGTGCCTGATGGTTAGATCCTTCCTCCAGCTCTTCCCTGGCCTCTGCAGCAGGCAGGAACTCTAGCACAACATGCTGCAGTCAGCAGGGGCACCTGACACCCTCTGCAAGCAGGGAGGTCACCACAGCACCTTCAAATCAGCTCCAAATCCATCTCCCTCCTCAAAGCAGAGATGTCAGCACCTCTTCCAAGGCAGCCTGGCGGGAAGCTGGCCAAGTGAGTGCTGGAGACAGCTACAGCAGATCAGGTGGGGCTGGGACATCTGCCTGGCTGTGCGACAGCCCTCATTCTGCAGCGCCATTGTGCACTAAGCTCCCGGGGTTGCACTTGGTAGTGGCAGCAGAACCGTTCACAGCAGACGTTACCTACTTTGGGAGGGGTCTTTACATTAAGGATCCTATAGAACACGTTCAGTGCCCTATAGTCTGCTTAACAGGCTTGGCACTCAGCTCTAAGGCACCTATAACTTTCACATCTCCCTCCTCCAAGCTGGCAAGGAAAGGAGGACAGGTACAAAGCACATGGCATTCCCTATTCATTAGGGGAAGCCCAGAGGACCATGCGCTGGAGCAGAGTGAGGCTTAATAAAGCTCCTGCAGACCCCCCAGTGCCTGCATTAGCCCCATCCCCCACTAAGTCTCGTGGAAATTCAATGTAGGAACCTGAGCAAGCTGTGCTAATAGAGATGCCATTTCAAACTCCACGGCCCCACGAGCGATTGATTTTTGTTTTGTGGTTTCACAACCCCTGCTGCAACATTCAGGGCTGTCCCAGCAGCTTTTCCCACCCCACCAGCAGCATCCCCTGGACATCAGAAGCGGCCCAACCTCCCCCCCCATAACATCTCCATGAGCAGAGCATGCTTCCCAGGCCACCTCCAGAGCTATCGACATTCCTGCTGGCACCAACTTTCCACCCAACTTTCTGCCTGGGGCCTCATGTCACCCAAGTCTGTGCAGAGATGTGCTACCCTTTTCACAAAGCAGCAGCACGCTGCTATAAAGGGATGAGTTTCTGTAGCAACCAGGCTGAACTTGTACAAACTCTGCCAAAGCACTAGATCTTTCCATGGACTGAGACTCGAACAAGCACACCACCATTGGGGAAACTGGTTTTTACATCCCTCAAAGCCTGGGAAATGAACTGTCCCCTCTGTGTGTTGTTTCCTTCCCACAGCTCAGTCACCAGGCCAAGTAGCTGCATTAAGTTTGTGCACGCAATACTCCTCTCTCTGCTGTGCTGTGACTGAGCAGGATGGTGCCTCTGGAAGAGTTAACCGCACCCTGCATCAATCCAGAGGCAGCACCCAGCACCCCAAAACCTTCTCATCCCATCCCAGCTGCAAACCAGACTGAAGAGTATTGAGGGGGAAGGGTAAAGCAGCTGGCAGTGCATGTCTGCAAGCCCACACCCTGCTGATCATGTAGATTTGCACTGGACCAAAAGAGTTAAAGTGAGAAGCGATTCCACTGCATCTCCTCCAGCCCGCTGCCAGGCACAGCCCCGCTATTTCCAGTGGAATGTGGGAGTGGAGAAGGCTCCCTCCAAGTCTCCCACCAGCCAGGCTGTGAGCTGCCAGCTAAAGTTGTTTTAGTCAGGTGCCGGCTGCGCCTACCACACCCCAGAGTTCAGCTATCAGAGTGATAAGTGGTGCCAAGGTGCTCCCCACCAGCACCTGCACCCCCTTCCTGAAGAGCTCCCAGTCACCGGGTTTTTCTCAGGCTGCCGGAGCAAAGTTTGGCCTCTCTCTGACCCAGCTTGTACAGCCTCTTGACACCACACACCCCACCCACTCCCTCCCCAAATGCAAGGAGAGGGTTCTCTCCTCTCTCAGGGAGGTGTTTCCTCCAGCACAGAGGAAAAACATCAGCCTGGGCACTTCTCTGCAGTGAAGTAACAGCAGAACAGAGGGGGCTGTGGCACAACCAGCCACAGCCTCCCCAACTCCACTGCCACATTACACAAGCATCACAGGCCAAGAAGCCCACCATCACTACTCCGTCACACAACCAAATTGCTCCGCAGTAGGTTTACAAACAGCCAAAATAAATAATAATAAAAACAATACAACAACTGTTGCTGCATGTGTCGGTAGACTCACCGGACTGTGTGCTGGTTTGTGCTGCAGCATCAGAGTCCTGGGTGCTCCAGGGTCTATCCCACCCTGTCAGGTTGAGGGACTGCAGGCCAAGGCACAGATCATTGGTGTCTGGGAGGCCACGGGAAGACTCCTGCGTGGACGTGGGGAAAAGCATCCTGCTTGCCACTGCTTCTTCAGAGTCCTGGAAGTCTGCTCAGATGGAGAACAAACAGAAGCTTGAGAGTTCAGGGCTGCCTTTTTTTTTTTCTTTTTAAAGGAGTTGTTTTTTTCTGAAGCGTTAAGCCCCAAGCCAGGTCTTGCGCCAGTCTGAAGCTAGGGCTTCTGCAACTAGCAGTTGCACCCCAAAAAAGGGAGGGCTACCATATGTCCGGGAGCCAGCCCCCCACCCCCCTCAGCCCCTCCACCTTCCTATCCCGTCTGCATTACTGACTGGGTCAGCATGTGACCAGGCTGCTGATGCTTACTGTGCTGACAGTGACGTCACACAGCCATGCAAGAGAACTGCATCAGCTCTTACAAAAGCAAGGTAAAAAGAAGAAAAGCTAAAGA
>VWZY01000179.1:0-18476 GCA_013399075.1 Chloroceryle aenea
ACGCGGCACCGCCTGCCTGTCACCTTGTGCTGAGGGCGAGCACTCGGTCAGGCGAGTCAGCGCGGGCACGTTTAATCGGTTTATCTCGGAGAGCCAAACAACGTGCGCCCCGGCTTTCCGGCAGGTCCTGCCGTATTTCCATTTTTTTTTCTAGATTTTTCCATCCCCAGAGATACTGCGCCCCGCCTCGGTTGAAGCGATGGCCCTGGAGAAAGGCCCAAGTGTGTCCTCCACCCCCGGCTGCTGCTGGCGCTTCCCTCTTGATGGTGTTCCCGCGTCCCATCCTCGGGCCTGCAAATGGCCCTTCATGCTGAGCTGTTTAACACGCAGCTTGCATATTCAAGTGGAAAAGTTTCAAGTTTTCTGTTCCTTGACCATGTGGGGACACTGCAGAGTTTGCAGGAACTGAGCATGTGGCCTTGGGGCAGCTCCTGCTCCACTGCCTGGAAATGTTGAGGGAGCCGGTGCTGGATGCCGAACACTTCATCGCCTCATCTTCAATGCCAGTTTAACAAAAGGGAAATAAATGAGGTATTTAATCCTTCCCCTGTCCATTCTTAGTCCTTGTGCTCTGTTCTTTTTGCTTAGCAATTATATTCCTGTGATACTCTGGTTGAAAATACAGACAATATAAGGGGTGAGGCAGGAAGGTATTTTCCATTCTTTGGGTTTTTTTGGAAAGCATTTGCTTTGGTATTCCTGATGGTTGTCCCAGTAAAAAGCTATTTCTTATTAAGAGCAAACTATTCTGTTGAGGTGCTGATCATCAATTTATCTTCCATCTATTCACAGTGTCCTCATGTTTGGGTTGATGTGCCTCAGTATGAGTTTAACTCAACACGTTTAGTTTTTGTTGGTGTGTATAGTAACAATTGTTCCTAATGTTGCCTTATCAGTAAAAGATCACATTTTCAGTGCTTATCACACTGCCAAATTTAAAAGTTAATTGACATTTTCATGTCAGCTCTTTCTCAGGCTGGCAGTCAGGCAGTGGGAAAAAAAACAGAAAAGAGATTTTTAAGAAAGCTTAAGGAAACTGTATGGAAAACAGTGAAGCCCCAAAGACAAAAACCTGCCCTCCAGTATTGTATGTAGTATGTGATAAAGTCAGCTTTTAAATTACCTTTGCAGAGTGTTTTTTCCACAAGACTCCTGCCTCGTTCAATGCAAAGGATGTGTTTAATTAATGTATAGTCCTTGAATGCTTCTCTTCATTTTCATCATGTAAAGCGGAATCTTTCATGTCATATTCACTGTACATTCTTCAAACCCTGCCTTGAAGGCTGCTTAATTAATTTCCATCATGTCTTTCCTGTGGTACTCTCATAACTCCTTCAAGCATTAATAAATTTAACTAGAACAGCCTTCTACACTGGAGCCATACTCCTATCATACTTTACACAAATAAAAACATCAGTTTAGTTTGGGGTTTTTCTTTATTTTTACAGAGAACACTCCAGCTGATGGCAAGTACCCCTCTTCATGGGGTAAGTTCCTGTCCTCCAACAGCAACAGAACATGACTCAGAAGTTAAAGAGAGTGCTGTAACACATATAGGTATATGTAACACATATATAAGGTATAAAAAATTATAGTTATTAATGATTGGTGAAATATTACCACTTTAAGCATTCCCATAAAATAGATTATAAACCATAATTGTACTTTGTTATTGAGAAATTATGTTTGCAAATGGTGCAAATGCTCATGGACTGATGGACCAGTAAGAAATCAGTCTTATCAGAGATAATCAGGGATCAGTCTTACACAAAAAATTATTGGGCACTGAGTTGATAAACTGAGACACAGCAAGATAACTGAGAAAACATTGTGGGTTTTTTTTTCCCAAGTGCTTGAAACCTGTCTCTAAAATCTACCCGTGGTGTCAGTCTTGGGGCTACAGATCAACAGTGAAATGGTTGTTTCAAAACTGCAATCTTGAAACCAAAAGTCATCATTTCTAAAGGACTTCTACCTCTTAGTCATGGTTGGGTTTTGTTTGTTTGATTGTTTATAAAATATAGCTGATTTTGTCCTGGTGAAATGGCTTCAATTGCTGATTTTCTCTCCCTGTCTAAGAAGCCACGGGCAGAAAATCCACAGGAGTTAAACTTTTTTAAGTTCCCTTGACTGAAGAGCAGGACCAATGTGCAGCTCAGTCTGGCAAAACTTGAACTACATCTGTCTGCTATATTTTTGTGCATTTACATAGCTAAGAAGTGCCATTCAGTGAATAAAATCAGCCTGATGTTAAAATATTTTGCATTTATCCGTTGGTGGGTGAAAAGTATGTTAGTTATTGTTAATTAAAATGTATTATTATTATTTAGTTATATATTAAAATATATCTCCATTGATAAATCACACATCTTCTATGCCCCAAGTACCTATGCCATGCCATATGCAACGTTTTGAACTCACAGAATGCCTTGAACTAGGGGCATATTCTCACTTGCCTCGCACATTTACCTTATCTTTTGAACTTCATCTGAAGCTATTTGACTTGGAACAGGTTGACATTCATGGAGTCAATCCTCACAAAAAGCAGTGAAAACAGAAGGGGAGGAACTCTGTCATCACCTTGTCCTTCGTTATTTACTGAATGGCACAGGCATTTAAAGTCATGTACAAACAGAACCCTGCCTACACACCCTGCTTTACGGAGCATGGCAATGGGATAAACAGTGGTGGAATGCAGCACAAACCTATTTCACACCTGATTTAAGCTCAATCTTTCTTCAGTGATGTTTCATTGAAAGGGTGAGATATATATATATTAATTCTCCAGTAAATAAGGCCTTCTACATATTTACTGCCACATACCTGCTCTTCTCCTCCAGATTAAAAACCTTATGAGACATGATTAGGAGTTGTGTTATTAATTGCTTTGCAGATTTGTGGCAGGTATCACTGGGGAACCTATGAGCAAGTTAGACTTTGATGAGTTTTGAATTGCTTTTGATTCTGGAATTAAACTAAACGTTCTTTACTGCAGTATAAGGAAAAAAAAAAGAAAGGGAAAAGCTCTGTTAGCTTTTCATGCTTTAACAGGATGTGACACAATCTTAGCATTTGCTGGGAGAGGTAGGAGAATGTAAGTCTTGCTTAGGAAGGAAAGAATGTCTGCCCTGCAGCCATAGAAACATTTCTCCTTTTCTCTGCACCACCTGCTGAAGTGATTGATATTTGCCTGAAGGATTTGCAATTATTTGGAGTATCTCTGTTTAAGTGCACCAGCATACTTTGCCAGGAAGAGGAACATTCCTTCCCCAGCAGTACCTCTAACCCTACAGAGGAAGATTATCTTGTATTTATGTATGACAGAAGCATGGACAGGAACATATCTACATCAGATTGAAAATGAGCTGTTCTCAAGGTTATGGAATATCAAATCCTAAGATTTTTCTACTCTGATTGAATGCCTAAAATAGCTTTAAGCTAATTAAGCTTAGTTATCATTGAATAGTAATTATACTGCATCAAATGGCAGTCAGTCAGGAGGGAATTAGTTTCTTTGGGGTTTTTTTTGTTAAACTAGCATCCTGTGTCTAAGAAATGAAGTCACCTTGAAGGGAAGGGAAGTCATGATTACCCCCTGGGGGTGCAAAGCCACTGGAACATATAGACCAGGTAGGGCCAAGAGGCCAGGCAGCCTTGAGACTACACAAATTTATGAGTAGTGCTGCACAGGCACAGAGGACTCTGCCTCACACTCACAGTGAGCCCATTTGCACACTCTGTGCTCACCCTTTTGCATCTGTCCAGTGCCTCAGACGTTCCAAGCACTATCTGTAAGATAACACTGGGAGACACAGAATGATTGGAGGAGAGAAGTCACTGTGGTTTTGCTCTGCTTTCATAACTACCTATGAGGAACCTACAACAGACCCAGATGTGACTTAAGAATAATATATTTAATACCTGCACTGCATGGGAAAATAGAACTTGAATTCTGATTGCCTTTTTTAAAGAGACAGAACAGTGTAAAAGAGGAGGATTTCAGCTTATGTGTCAACAGTCAGCAAGGAAATCTTAAATATATGTGCTAAAAAGATAAAATAACAACCATACAGCAACCTCCCAGAGATGTCCTTAGACAGCTGTCATCTGTTTCAAAACTTGAGTAAACATCAGATGTTAATCAAACATTAACTTACCTTAATTTCACAGGTTAAAGACACAATTAAGACTCAATTTTCTGACTCCCTGCCAATCCAGCAATTCATGGAACACGCTTCTTCCTCTGGATTTGAATTTTATAGGAGTTATCACTAAGCAAACATAGTGAATGCAGTTTGTCAATATTTGCAAAGCTCTGTAGCCAGCCTAAGAGAGGCCAAAATCTCAAATAAACCCCTGCTAATTGGTAGGGGGTTCATGAAAATACACATGACAGATTCTGTGGAAATAATGTAAAGGATTCTACCAATTGCATGATGTTGGTTGTGCATATTACTTTAATTTGTGTAGCAATTTAGTGTATTTCCTGTATTCTAGCTCTTGACAATTTCATCTTCACCTCCACCCCTTGAAAATTGGGTCTAATTACATCTGGTGTGTATATTGTCATTTTTAAGGGTTTTTTTTTTTACATTTCTACTGCTTATCAGAAAGTTCAAAGTTTGGTTTAAAATTCATTTGTGATATGTATGAAATAAGTGATGTACTCTGCTGACAATCTCAATTTGAAGATCCAACCTGATGCAACTAACCCACCTAGCTGGAAAAACACTAAGGCAGCTAAACCCAGTGCTTCCATTTAATGAGAATTCTGTCATTTTGGAATTTCTTTTCATTTCAGATCAGTTAAAAGTAATGGAAATTACTTGGTTGTAGTTATAAATGTTTAAGGATTCTGCCTATTTCTTCCTAGCCACATGACAAAGTTTTCATAGCACTCTTTTGGATCTTGTTACTACAGCATAGCAGTCTGTTAGCACATCTAGGAACAGGTAGGTTTTCCCACCTGGGGATTTAAACTTTTCCAATATTTATAGAGATACCAAGGGTACTTCTTTTCTTTTCCAAATCCCATGGGAGAGATCTACATCCCTGTCTAAATCCAACCCCCAGGCTCTCTTGGATACTACAGGCTCTCTGATACTTCAGTATTTTTTCAGCTTATCTCTAAACAATTTTAACTAAAACATGATTCATGATTCATTCCTTGTCTGAAGTCATTAATGCATAATGCTCTCTCACCATCTTTATCTTGCTCTTCTCTTTCCTATATGGTGCATATACTTCCACCCTGGTATTCCATCCACAACTGCTGCACAGGTCTCTGCAGTAGATAGTTTCACATTCTCACTCAGTTGTTCTGCATCCTCTGTTCTGTCTTAACCAGCAGGTGCTCTTACCAGTATTGGCACTTTCTCTGACCCCATCATGCAGATTAAATGGATCTTTTTCAGCTTTGCTCGAAATGAAAGCTCTTATCAATCAAATTGGCCTTGATCCCAGTCCAGAACTTGAACTATTCAGTGTATGATCCTCTTCCAAGAAAATTTCTCAGTCACAGACCAGCCCTAGACCTCCCTATAGGGTGATCTGTTGCTCTTCACTACCTACCTGCATCTTTTAAGTCTTTAAAGACCAGAAGAAATCCATTCCATTTATATCAATAATTTGATTCAACCAAATTTAACTGGGTTGTAATTTCAGACATCTTTTCCACATCTTCCTCAAAATTAGGACAGCCAAAGCCCTTCTGAGAGGCTGAGGGGCACAGGCTGGAACAAGGCAGTTCTGTGAGAATGCTGAGCTGAAAAGCAAGTTCAAGGAAAATGGGCTTCTGCTGATGGAGGCCCCTGCTGACAAGAGGTGTCAATGAAAAAGCTGATGAGCTCATTGCTTATTTTCTGCCCCTGTCTTCACAGCCAAAGCCAACTCCCAGACATCTGCTTGTATGGGCACAGGCAGGGAAAGGAATGGGGCTGCCAGCAATGGAAGAGCAACAGGTTAGAGAAATGGGATATATTCAGATCTATTGGGCTGCATCCCAAGCTGCTGGAAAACCTGTGTGGGCCTGAGTGTGAGGCCACTATTAATCTCCATCTTTAAAAAAAGGCAAGGAGGAGGAAGTGTGACATTATATTCCAGTCAGCTCCACCTCAGTCAATGCAAAGATCCGGGTGCATACAATCAGCAGCAGTCAGCCCAGGAAGGCAAACCATGTTTGACCTGCATGATTGCCTGCTATGATAAAATGACTGGCTCTGTGGACAAGGGCAGAGTGAGGGGTGTAATACACCTTGATTTAATATAGTTTTTGACATCACCTTCCCCAGCCTTCCCCTCTGCAAACAGCAGAAGCACACACTGGATGAAAGACTGGTTAGATGAATTTAAAACTGTCTGTAAGGGTAGCAGTCAAGAACTCAAGATTTGTCTGGTAATCAGCAAAGCACCCTTGGTGATACTGGTTCCTATACCCAATGCCTCCACTGACAACCTGGCTTCAGCTACACACTGGGTTACAGCAGAATTGTGGCCAGCACCTCAAAGAACATTGACTGATAATCTCTGCTTGGTACTGATGATGCCATACCTGAAATAATGTTTAGTTTTGGATACCTCTGGTCAAGAGACACAGCAAAATTGGAGAGAGTTCAGTGAAGGGCTAATAAGAAAGCTGTTGAGAGGTTGAGGGAGCTGGGCTTGNCTTGGTAGTAGCTACTTCTGCTATTTGCAGCAAAACTTGGGATCTAGCTGCATATTGTTATTTGCTCAAGAGAGTCCCTGAAGATGGCTGAAGCTATTTCAAGGCTGCAGCATCAGTTCAAAATTAACAGCCCAGACCTACNTGTGGTGAAAAGGAAGCTAACAAGTGATGTAACATCAGCCTGTGACTGAAGGATTATTACAGAAATGAGAGACAACATTTTTATGATCTTGCAGCAGGTCTTAGGTCTTCACAACATCTTATTAATAAAGCTCTGTTATTAAAAGAATCTATTAACTGGTTTGGTTTCATGAGTAGTGGTAAAAGATTGTCACCTAGCCTGTTCAAAAAGGTTCAACAGATGGGAAACACCTTGATGAGTTGCATAACTGAGACAGCACCTGTCATCAACTCACTTTATGGAGCTAGAACTGTAGCAAGAAATTTCAGCTAAGGAAAGGCATTCAGGTCACCCTTCTGCTCCACACCTGTCTTTCCCTTGCCCTAGCACCCATTCACCTTTCCAGCTTAGTTAACTTAGTCCTCTGCCACACTGCATGATACATGAAAAAAGGCATCTCATTCTCAGTTGCTTTGAATTTTTCTCCTCCATCGGGAAATACTGAAGAACAGAATTTTCCTCTAAGTCTGTGGACTTCCAAGCTGCTGAGCACTGGAAGTGTGGGGTCATCCAAAGAGAGGAATTCTGCTGTATGTGTCCTGTTTGGCCATTCTTCTCTACCTGCTTTTGGCTATTTCAAAAGCTGGATGAGATGCTCCAGATGATCCTTTCCATCTGACAAAAACTAGCTATTTCCATGTTTATGAAGTGCTTGGTTGATGTACCAAACTGAAATATTCCAAGATGCTGCAGGAGATGAAGTGCACTCAGAGCCCAGAAATCCAGCAGGGAGAATTTACTGGCAAAAGATACATAGTGGTGGGGGCAGAAGATCCATGCCCAATGCAATTTAAATTTACTTCCTGTGCTAGCAACTTAACCTAACCCTTAGGCACTCCATCCTTTATCACAAGCAATAGCCTGTTACTGCAGGGAAGAATTTAGTCTAACAGCACAGGAAGTGGAGGCTTTAGTACCTGTTGAGATAAGCTGCCTCTTTAACTGAATTCTGAGTTACCTGCTCTTTGAAGTAGTCACCATACAAACCTATTTCAAAAATATTTCTGAGAACTACTCCTATGTAGTTTGCTAAAACATTTTCTGACTATAATGCTCTGCTCTGGGTAACAGGAGTGGTCCAGGGTATCTTTTAAGATGTTTTCAGCTAACAGGGCTGGCAGAACCACTGAATATCTTTATGAATACTGAATTAATAGACACACAAGTACTTTTTCTTTCCCAAAGTGACTAGTGCCATTTCAGCATGAAGAAGCAAGTGTTCTGATAAAAATGTCCTAAGCCACATGTCATAAAAATGTCATAAGCCACACTTCCCCACACTTGGCTTTCCTCTCTAGGCACAGAGACCAAACACAGTAGGTGCAGAGTCCTGTCACTGTCCTGAGGATTGTCACAAAGCTGGATCCTCCATGACAACAGCCATCACTGATGGTGGAATGTACACAACCATGCAGGTTTGGGTGTCCCACAGGGATCCCCCAGTGTATCTGCTGCTCTCTGCTGTATTTACTACAGATTGGAACCGAAGTGTCCATCACATGTTGCTGCCCACAACAGGCTGGCACCTCGAACCAGCTCGGCCTTTAGGTAGAAGGCAACCTACATCAGAACCTTAAAAAAAAATAACTTTAAGCACTTCCATCGCTGGCAATAATTATCGCAGACACTGGGCAACCTTCAGAGTTCCTGAAACCCAGAGGCAGAAGCTCCTACCGAGAAGCTGAGGCAATCTGCTTGCTCCCACCTGCCAAGGTCGGTTTGGTTCTCTGCTTGTCAGCTCCCCCCAGAGGCCAAGCACACAAAGGAATTTTNCTCCTATGTAGTTTGCTAAAACATTTTCTGACTATAATGCTCTGCTCTGGGTAACAGGAGTGGTCCAGGGTATCTTTTAAGATGTTTTCAGCTAACAGGGCTGGCAGAACCACTGAATATCTTTATGAATACTGAATTAATAGACACACAAGTACTTTTTCTTTCCCAAAGTGACTAGTGCCATTTCAGCATGAAGAAGCAAGTTTTCAGATAAAAATGTCATAAGCCACATGTTGACTGAGAAAAGGACACTGCAGGTCCTTCTGGTTAGGCCAAGAGCTGCAAAGGGCTAAACACTGCTTCTCCAAAACTTAAGAAGATATTTACCAAACAAATCCAGAGGAAAAGTATCCCCATACACACCAACAACTGATCTGTGGCTTCTCAGTTTTCATTTCTATTCAGGCTCCTACTGCCAATCTCAAGATGCATCTCTATGTATTGTGTCACACCCTACACAGTTACTTGGTAGTAGCTACTTCTGCTATTTGCAGCAAAACTTGGGATCTAGCTGCATATTGTTATTTGCTCAAGAGAGTCCCTGAAGATGGCTGAAGCTATTTCAAGGCTGCAGCATCAGTTGAAAATTAACAGCCCAGACCTACTCCAGAACACTTTGAAAGGCAGACTGGGGTAGGAGCTGTGCCTAAGTTCAGAAGGTGACAAGGCCTCCCACACCTTTTCAGGGTCTCAGGCTTCTTGGTGAGTCTCCAGCTCTAACCACTGCAGCTTTTGTATGCATCTCTGGTTTCAGCTGCACACAGGGGAGATCCTTCCACTGTCTCAGGCAGCAAAAGGGTAAATTCTTCTCAGAAGCCTTGTTAATGCATCTTTACACACACACACACAGAGTCTACAATTGGTTTTAAAGCCTTTTAGGTCAGAAGCTGCTTCCTCAAGCACTTCCCCACACTTGGCTTTCCTCTCTAGGCACAGAGACCAAACACAGTAGGTGCAGAGAGTCTTGTCACAAAGCTGGATCCTCCATGACAACAGCCATCACTGATGGTGGAATGTACACAACCATGCAGGTTTGGGTGTCCCACAGGGATCCCCCAGTGTATCTGCTGCTCTCTGCTGTATTTACTACAGATTGGAACCGAAGTGTCCATCACATGTTGCTGCCCACAACAGGCTGGCACCTTGAACCAGCTTGGCCTTTAGGAAGAAGGCAACCTACATCAACCACCTTAAAAAAAACAACTTTAAGCACTTCCATCGCTGGCAATAATTATCGCAGACACTGGGCAACCTTCAGAGTTCCTGAAACCCAGCGACAGAAGCTCCTACCGAGAAGCTGAGGCAATCTGCTTGCTCCCACCTGCCAAGGTCGGTTTGGTTCTCTGCTTGTCAGCTCCCCCCAGAGGCCAAGCACACAAAGGAATTTTGCTGATGATCTCCCTCAACTGGCAATCGGATTCACAACTTGGCCACAGAGTAGGGCTGGTTAAGGAATACAGATGCCAGTGACCTCAGAAGAGACTCCTACACCAGCCCAGAGACACGAATAAGAGCTGCTCATTTTACAGGAAGGAAGGAGTGCCTACACAATACAGAAAGAATGCTTCAAAAGAGAACTTACTGCTGGGCAAGTGCTCCAAGAACAGGCCCTTGTTACCAGGTCTCTCAGCTTCTGATCAAGCTTTCCTGTCTGGAGCTGATGGCCTGGATAGAAATAAAACTCCTGTGCAAGTGTCCTCTCTGTCTACAAACATACTGGAAAAAGTCAGAGGACAGATGATACAGTCTCATCTATGTATGTGCATTTTAAGGCAATTTTGTCCCACCAAGTATCTAAAGGAAAGTCTGAAAATGAAATTGGTCCAGTTAAAACATCTGGATCACAACTGAGACCCGGGAGCAAACAAGCACTTGAAAGGAGAAGTAAATCTTTAGGTGCTTCCAGTGGTAGCCTGCTGCTGGTACCTACTACATGAAGGTACTCACTGTTTTCACCTTGCCTCTCTGGTTGAGGTCATATTTTATAACCACAGAGTTGAGCTTTCATGGCTTTCCAGTCAGTGATCTTGCCATCCTCTTCCTCCCAGTTGCTGTGCTACCACTGGTCTTTAAATGAAGACACTGAAGACAGCTACTTGAGCAAGCTGTTCCACCCAGCCTCCCCCCACCCCTCCAAAACAAAAGAGAAAAAAAAAAAAACAAGAAGAGACAATATGAAGCTGCCTGGGTTATGAGAAGAACTTCAGCAGAGGATAGAGAAACAAGATGAGGAAGAGTGTGCAAGGAAACCTCACCCTGGAGGATTACAGCATTCATGTTGCTCCACAACCAAACTGCACAGGTATGCAGACCCAGGGAATTCATTTTAACAGTGGTGGAGCAAGAACATCCTAGCTGGAGTATCTTCTCCCAATATTGAGCATGTCTTTATTTCACCCCCCTGAAACACTTGACAAGATTGCTTAACAATAAGAAAATGTTATCCCTAGAATAACAGATCTGCAAGGAAAACAGGCACTATCATGAAAGGGAAAGAGCAAAAGAGAAGACATTTCTGCCAAAGCTCTGCAAGTTCAAATCCAGCACAGAACTCCTTCCTGAGCAATGGTGTAAAGCAACGAGGCCACTCTGTGGTTAAAGGCATTTTGTTTTTATCTATTGGGGTAGTCACTTTACATCATACCAAAGAGACTGTAGAACGAATACAAGTGTCAAGAATCAGCTTTTTATGGCACAAAAAGGAAGTTTTCCATTCGCCTGCTTTCAGAGCTGTTCAATACAGAATTGAAGACAAAGAAACTAAGGCTACCACAAAATAATGCTATTTGCATCACGATGTTAGTCTTTATTCAGCTTCTCAACTGACTCCTCCAGTCTGCAGGTGGAGAAGAATCTTTCCCTTGATTCCTTTCAGGGATTTATTCCAGATGAAAAGATTCTTTTCCTATGTCTGACACAGATTTCTCATTCATATTGTTACTCAAAGTCCACGTCAGCTTTCGTGTTGTACCTTAGATGTACAGAATTTAAGATGAAAATAAACCTCTACTCTTAACATAACCTTTTCTATAATGTAAAAATAGTCTACATGTTGAACATATCAAGAATGTTAAGCATTCACTTTGGGGAAAAACGATTGTGTGTTATTTTTCAGTACAAACCCAACCTGTAATGTTTTGGATTCACGTACCCCTGCTCAGCTGGGTGTCACCCAGTGTTCACCTTCTGCAACTACAGCTTGTATGCTACTCACACAGTTTTCAACAACTGTAAATGTGATGCTGCTTGCTTTTTCTCTTTACTTCTCCCCTACCCCTCCGCCGTGGCAAATTTACCCCTCTGAAATAATGAGTGGTTTTAATTATCAAAATCAGTATAAAAATAGCAGCATGCTACTAGCCATGAAGAGCAGATTCATCAGGCATTATGAATGTGAATGCAGATTTCTGCCTTCCTTTTATATTATCAAAATCTTTTTCAAGTTAACAGCAAGGCAAGGGGTATAGGGACAGACACTGCATAGTGGGATTTGATACTAATCTGAAAGGGGTGTTTCTATACAATCAAAATTCATGATAATTACAGGGTAAACAATTTTTATTTCAAAATATAAGTTGGACTGGAATTGTAGTGATGAAAGCAGAAGAGGAAAAAAAAAATGCAGTCTTTTACAGCCCATGTCACTGTCATCTTACATCCAGAGGCAAAAGCTCTAATTGGTGAGGAGACAAAATATTTGTGGCCTTTCATTGAACCTTTGTGATAATCCAGCATTATCCATTTCTAAAGAAATATAAATACTTTAAAACAAACATTGAAAATAAATCCTTTTGATGTAACAAACTACACTCTTTACTGAGAATTTTTAGTCTTCTTAAGAGAAAGGGACTTCACCCAAAAAATAATCGAAATAGCAATGGAGAACAATCCTTGGAGGAAAAAAGTTGGAATGTAAACCTCTGTTCCAAATTAGATCTGAAAAGCAAGAACACATCATCCATTTAATTCCCATGCACTTTTCAGAGCTGCCAGAATCTTAAAAGCAATCAGAGCTGCTGACTTTAATACATTATCCCCCACACAAGCTCCACTAGCTTGAAAACTTCATCATTTCATTATTGCTACAGCTGCTTATCACCAGTGCCTTACAACAGCTTCATTATTACAGGCATGCAGCACTACAAAGTGTTACAGCTTTGGTAAGCTTTTTGGTTGAGTAAACTCAACCACTGACAGGTCCTAACTGCAACTTTTCTATGTCTGAAGAGAAATTCACCAAGATTTTCCTATTTTACGAATATTTATCTAATGCATCATATATTGAGAACCTTTAAGTCACAATAATGTAAGCATTTAAAGAGAATTAGTTGTATTACCAACTCAGAGAGGACTAAAAAGATGAAGAATTAAAGCATAATAATATACTTAGAACAGTTGATCCAATTAAGTAACTCTCAGGCTCAGTAAGTTACTACTTATCCTCACAGCCCCACCACACGTTCATTTCACAACAGCCAAATAAACTGCATCATCTTAAAAAGATTTCATAGCAGATCCTACTTCTGATTCCTCTTCTTGGCCTCTCTCCACTGAGCTGGCCACAGCTGCCCTACGTGGCTCAGGAGCTGACCCACTGGGGTGGTTTGACCTTGCTGCATACTAGGTGCCCACCAAGCCACTCTATTGCTGCCCCTACCCCCACCCCCGCTGAGATGGGAAAGAAGATGGAACTCATGGGTTAAGAAAAGGCAGTTTAATGAAAAGCAAAGCAAGGCTGTGTGTGGAAGCAGAAGAAAAAGATTATTCTCTACTTCCCATCAGCAGGTGATGCCTGGCCCCTCTGTGGGCAGAAGGGCTCCAAATGTGTAGCCACATCACGGGGGTGTTACCAGCACCTCTGCAGCTCTCAGTGCAGAGCACAGCACTGGGAGGGCTGCTGTGGGGAACATTAACTCCAGCTCAGCCAGACTGAGTAACACCACCAATCTTTGTGCCTGCTTCCTGAGAGGTCTTTCTCCCTGCTGTGCAGGGGATACACTGGAATCCTGCTAGTCTGCTAAATCCTCCTCTATTATCCACTTTGCTTTCCACCACAAGCTTGTTGTAAACAGCTTACACTTCCAAGAGGAGCAGTGAGGGCTCCAGTTCATCCAGCTACACCCATCTAGCTGTTCACTCCCCTAACTGCAGCTCCTTGCACCTGCACACACACAGCAGTCCCTCAGAAGATGAGCTGCTCTGAACACCAATGGTTCCTTTTACTTGCTCTAAACCATTGGAAACTGGCTTATTGCCAGAGGTGACAGTTTCAAGGATACAAAATATGTTTAGTACTTACATCATCAATATCTTCATCATCATCTCCAATATCATCAAACTGGATTTCATCATCATCTCCAGGACCAAATGTGTCTGTTTCATTGATTTTAGCTACAAAGGAATTTGGAGAAGTGAGGGAATGCATTCACACCAAGTTACAATTGATTGAACATTCTTGTCCAATATGAACTTCCAGTTTAAAGGAAAAGATTCTTACCATGTTCTGGAAGTTCCCCATATGCTTTCAGACTTCTGGCTTCATCTGCATTGTACTTTAGAATAACATCAGCCTTGTTATCCTAAATAAAAATGTATTAGAGTTTATTAGTCATCTGTGCAGAAGAAACCCCTCCCTATTATCCTCAGCAGAGCAGTAACACCTCTATTATTTACAGAAGAATATCTTGTTCCTCCTTCCCCTCCAGTTCCTTAAATGCCAAGTAAAAAAATGCTCCTTTGTAGAATGTCTTAAGGGGCTAAGTTTATCTTCTCCCTCTTCTAAGGGAATTGAGGAGTTTGGTTGCATGCCTTTGAAATGAAATCTTCCTTCAGAGAACACACTGGTGGTCACTCGTGAGGTGTCAAAACTTCCTGGGTTTAAATAGTTCAATATTACAGTAAATGACAGCACCTTGAAGATTTTACAACTCTAATGGACGTGTCAGAAGCAGAATCTGTCTTCAAGCAACTGATGACAATGCCAATGTTCATGAAAAAGCACTGGCCTAAGAAAAATCTGACCACTCTTTTATGTTAACTTTACATGAGGTAAAATTATGCTACTCCCATTTTTGGAGCTTTAAGTAGAAACTGAGCACTGATCAATAAGCCTCTTAAGGTAAAAGCCTAAACATCAAAATTCTGATTACTAAGACTTCTGATCATCACAATGAACTGTCTGGTGCTTGGTTCAACCTCCCTTTTATCAGAGGATGCAGGCATCAAGCAGCTACACCTGGAAAATAAAGGTCAGGTGTGATGCCAACACCACCTGCCCTCACTGTCAGTGTGCAGTTCAGGGGAACAAGTCCAACCAGGATTTGTCATCTACTCGTGGCACTCTTTCTGTAATACCAGGAAACTAAAAGTCCTGATTTAGCATAACTAAATACAATTTCTTCCTGATACCTGCTGCAGTTTAGCACTAAAGAAAGCTGCTGGTAAGATATTCTTCACTGGCAAGGGACACTGGATTTTTACCTGGTAGTCTCGTAAGCCAACCAATATAATATCAGATGTATTTATCCAAACCTGAAAGAAAACAGATGTTATATTGCAGGAGTTCAACTGCTGTCGTATGACACGAGTCAAACAGCACATTTAGGTTTACATTTCACAACAGCCACCATTTTCATCTTCTACCCCCTTTCACCTTTTAACAGCAAAACCAAGGCCATAAGTACTCAGACACATCATTTCACGTGTTGCAGAGCTATTACTAAGGTAAATCAGAGCTCTTTGAAGAGCTTCTAGGTGGCTATTTAGTCATAACTTCTGGGAAAACAGAAGTTTTAACTAAACAGAAGAATGCATCAAGGCAACCCTTGGTTTACTGAGCTCCACGAGGGTAAAAATGAAAGAAAAGCCTGAAGGGGGTGATGGACAAGCACAGTGAAAAGCACAAGAAAAAGAATGGAGTTGTTTCTAGTAACTGACTGTGCTAACAGCTTAAACTAAAGCCAGGAGCCTGCAAGCCAGGCCATGCTAATCTAAAGCTAGTTCTATCCCACATCAGTGTGAGTTGTGGTATTTTTGGAGATGAAATGTATTTCAGTTGAGATTTCCTTCCTTTTAGACCCAAGGAATAGACAAGTGGTGCTTTCTGTAGCACACAGCATTTATCTACACATATTCTTCCCTACCTAAACCCAGTGTGCTGCAGTGTGTTGCAGGCAGCTAGCAGGGCTCACACCAGTATCAGTGCAGGTGCAGGCAGGTGGAACAATCCAGAAAGAACACAGGAATGTCTGGTTGTATTGGGAACAGGCTGTCTGAAAGGACCTCCCCCACACCACACAACAGCAGAGGCCAGAAATGAAATGATGGTGTCTGAGGTAGCTGCAGGAAGCTACCAGGAAACCACCCCTATGGAATTCTTCTCAGTAAGTGACCAGTGAGAAGGTGATAATGATTCAGTCCCTTCCCAGGTCAAACTAAAAGGGGTATCCAACCTGCACCATATTGAACTAGCACACAAAAATGGTGGCTCTGGATAACCCTCTTACACCATAATTATCTTATGCTGGGTGTCTATGTTAATAGAAATTCCCCTGCTAATTACTGAGCTAGTCTCAGATACAACATCCTCCTTTTCCAAACAGTCATCAACTCTCCCATCTACCATTAGGGAACTTTTTAAGGTTTCATATCCGTCTGAGTTTCCAGAATATGAAAAATTAGCATCTTATAGGCAGCCAAAAATATCTTCCCTGAAACAGACACAGCCAAAGGCAGCCCTTCAGCCACAAGCTGCACTCAAAAGCCAAAGACTGCCTGTTCTTGTGCCAGCAACACAAACAGAAAAGCAAACTAGTTTACTGTCAAAATAGAAGATACAATGTAGAGTAGAAATATTAACTTTTGTAACAATTCTTTACACATCCCTACCATGTACAATGCCCCAGTTCTCAAAGGCAATTTATTACCATTACCTTTTTTCTTAGCTTGCCTCTGATATGACATAACCTCTTCACACCATCAAAACACAATGCCTCCAGTCTTCCATTGCCTAGCATCTTGATCACCTGGGCGTACTCTGAAAGAGACAGGAACACATGGCAAAACCTCTACACAAATACAGCTTTGTAATTTGTGTAACCAAAAGTTGTTTTCTTATCGTTGTTGGTGTTAACATTTCCAATTTAATTCTCTCTTCCCTCACCAAGCTCCAGAAACCACTGGAACTGAGAATAAGGTTTCATTAAGTAGCTTTTGCTTGGAAGTTGAAAAGGATATTAAGTTTTATAGGTGCACCAACATCTGCTTTGCTTACAACTGTCAAAGAATATTAGAAAGAGCTTAAAAAATTAGTTGTGGCCACTTCTTTTCCTGTGATTTCAGTCAGTACTTTTACTGTATTTCTCAAACAGATTAACTGGTCACTGGGCAAGTACTCGTGTAAATACAACCACAAGAGTGTGACACAGAAGATGGGACAAGCCAAATGGGAGGTGAGCTCACTGTCACCAAAAGGCAGGGAGAGAGGAGTCCTAGTCATCACCCTCCAGCTGAGTACTCTTGTGGCTTCATTTGCCTGACAAAATCCAGTAAGCACCTTACCTATTGATCCTGTTTTAATAACCCTCAGATGTCCCAGCCCAGGAGCCAATTCAACCCAAACAAGAACAATGAGATGCACTGTTCTGCCTGCTCAGTGACTTCAGAGAGCACAGGGATGGCTCCCAGAAGTGTTAGAGTTGGTATAAAACTGAAAGCTGGACTGTGTGGAGACAAGAAGTAACTACTGGCAACTCAACTACAATAGCTAGCTGCTTGCAGACCCTCACACAGAGCTACTCAAGGGACTTCTGGAGTATGTTTACATCTAAATTACACACAGCATCCCACTAGGGTCAAGGAGAAGCATGCTTCATTCTTAAGTGGTGAAGCTATTTTAAATTTCCCTTTTCCTAATGTCTTCCTCCTACCCTCAACATGTAATTTAGAACTCAAATGCAACCCCAGTAAGAACACCTCCCTTTAATCCACAAGAACTCTGCAGAGCTCAGAAATCCAGGTGGTTTATGTAGCAACTTCCAATGTACACTACTTAAAGCAGCTGACTGAAAATGATGCCATTGCCACATTCTAGCTGAAGACTCACCTTGCCCATCTTCTTTAAACACCAGTTCTCTTTTTTCTGATTCGTTCTCGTTCTTCCCTCGTCGCCTGTTTTTACCTCCTTTACCTAAAGGAAGAGGGTGGGGAAAAGAGCACGTGTTACTATTTCTGACTACAGCAAATGAAATAATCACACTTATGGGAATGTCTCTGCTAGACATGCTCTGCCTAGATTTTTTTGCTTGCTCTGAACATTGTTAGCTCTAAATTTTTAACTTAGTAACATGGTAATTAAAAGATTAGAGCCTCCCCCATTCAAGATGTCCCGGTTGCTCTGGAGGGACAGGGGCCTCCCACAAGGGAGTCTTACACAAGACTGCCATTTGCAGCTTTTGGGACCACTGCTACCAACCCCCTCGTAAATAACGGTGGGATAACCCGATGCACATCGCAGCCAAAGAGCAGAAGAACAGCTTGAGGTTTCTGCACTGCTGAAATCCCTGAAATACTCAGAAGGGAGCTTACGCTCCAAAAATGCCCTTTTAAAAAGGCACACATGTGGCACCGGGACTAGATGGTCTTCATGAAGATGCAGAAGAACGGCTCCTACTTCTCCCCCCGCCGCCCGATTTCGTTAAAAAGCTGTTGTTCCCTTCTTTCACCTTTCCTCCCTTCCCTTCAAGCAGCGGAGCGAGGGAGAGGGGGCAGCCCCCAGCGAGTACACGGAGGCGCACGTACACCCGGCCCAGCGACACCCACAGCCCAGCGCTGCTGGGGCCTCCTCCTCCCGGCCGCCCA
>VWZY01000179.1:18655-47880 GCA_013399075.1 Chloroceryle aenea
GCACCGGCTTTGGGAATGGCAGCTCACGGGGGGGGGATTTTCATGGAATCTCAGAAGGGTTTGGCTTGGAAAGGAGCCGAAAGATGATCCGGTTGCAACCCCTGGGCAGGGACACCTCCCCCTAGCCCGGCTTCCCCAGACCCCCATCCAGCCTGGCCTTGAACAGTTCCAGGGAGGAGACATCCACACCTTCCTGTTCCAGCATCTCAACCCCTCCTGCTGGAGGGATTCTGTGAGGGAGGAAAAACTTTGTTACAACCGCAAGTGATAAATGGTTGCAAAGGGGAGGGTGCTGCATGTGGGGAACACTGCAGTAAGGCAGGGTAGTGGCATCAGGTTCCTGTGGTATAGGGACCCCCCTTTCTTCCTTTCCAGAGCTTCTCAAGGCTCCCAGATTATCCAGTTAATTCAAAAACCCATTTAAAAATGTTTTAAAGACCTGTACGGACACAGGGCTGCAACCACACGCATCTCGGGCTGAGGGGTGAATTTCACCTTTCACACTCAGTGTAATTTTATGCAGACTATGCAAACTTAAAAGAAAACAACCACACACACACACAAAAAAAACCAACAAGAAAATAACCCATGTTTTCTAGTTTGCAAGACTAAAAAGAATTACTGTTGTAATCTTCCAAGGCTTGGGAGCTGCTGCAATGCTGGGGCAGGGTGTTTATGGGGTACTTACACCCCTTTTCCAAAGGTGAACACTCAGTTATCAAACACACCTCTGCTGTCCACCTTCAGAGCAATGCTGGCATTGCAAGTAGCACTTAGCAGCCTCCAAGTTGTACTCTGCAGGCAATTCAAGCGTTGGAGGGTACTAAAATACAACATTCTCACCCTTTGGTCTTGCTGTGTCATGTACTGGATCTACAGCAGCTACTTAATACAAAGGTTTTTTCCTTTGGCTCCCTCTATACCTCACTGATAGTGATCTATTGCTGTGCTACAGGGACATTCTAACTGACACACACTCGTTTATTAAAGCCCCCTCTGTTTCTAGTTGGAAAGGCACACTTTGGTGTGCTGAAAATGTAGCTTAGGGTTAGTGATGAACAGACAGCAACCTTTATAGCTGGGCAGAACACATAATTAACATAAACAACCCCAAACAAAACCGAAACAGAACTACTTTTAAGATGTTTGAAAGTTTATTCATAGTAGAAATTTCAATTTCTTTTGAAGACTACAAAACCTGCCCTTAGACAGGAGTACAAGCAATGATATTTGTCCAGAACTGCTCATAGTTACATCCGGAACAGTTCTAGTTACACCTTAATAACATGATTGGAACATTTCCTAGATCAGACTCTGAATAAAACAATCATTTAAAGTATTCAGTACAATTTATTTATTCACTAGCATTTCAGTTCTATGACAGCAGTGCCAAGCATCTACCAGATGCTGTTGTAATGGTCTAGAACAAGGTACAATACCACTTATTCCTGGAACAGTACCTTAGACTCACTTACATGCCATGCTGAGAAAACTAGTATAAAGTAGAATTGTATAGAATTGTAGAAAAATATTTTATCTGTGATTTTGTCATTTTTTAAAAATGGTTTAAGTAGACTCCCCCTCCCCTCCCAGTAGGTTGGAAAATAATTACATCCCTCAAAAGTACACCTTCCCTTTGATTAGGTCAAGAGTATCAAGATAAAGCTAATCATTTACATCATTGTCATCTGAAAATTCAGCTATGAACCACTGCTGCTTACGAAGGACCAGCATACTTGGAATCCTTTCTTCCCAGCAATAGAAAAGCACAGCTTTAGTTGGTACACCACATTTACAAAGGCAAAACACCCACGCACAAAAAAACCCAGACACATGAATCTATTTTCTTTTGCCCTTGCCTCTTTAGAAAAGTTTTTAAATAATGTCTTGAAAAAGTCCTTGTAGGCTTCATTGGACTTCAGAGTGACTGTGACTAAAGAAGGTTGCCCTTACTGGATACAGATGGCATGTCATGAGTATTGCAGCTATGCTCTTCCCATGTTGTCTCTCTCTCTCAGCCACAGTACGTAGTAATTTCACACTAAAACACACAGACAAACAAAACAACCCCCAAAACATGGCCTACACGTAGAAAATTCACCTGTATCTGCAGTTCTGCATTTTAATCCTCTGTGACTCTATCCTAGAGTCACTTGGTAGGCTTTGCAGACCAAGCAGCAGTCCAGCAATGAATTTAGACACTCACATTCTGCTAGAAAGGTGCTGGGATTCAAAGAAGCATTATGTGGATTTCCTTATAGCTTATAAAACTGCAGTTACAAACCCATAAAAATAAAGAGGGAAGTTGTGAACCTGGCTTGCAGGAGGTAAGGTACATAAAACCATGTATGTCTAGCCTGTAAAATGCACCTCCTTCTCAGATGGGCCCTTCAGACCTTGGCAGCCCTTCATACACTGGTTTGTAACTTAAAACTACAGTGGCTCTAGACTTCCACACACAAGTTAGCACGTGATGAACCACCCTGTTTTACTAGCACTTAAAATGTACATCCTATGCTGCTATATACACGACACTGTAGTCTAAAACAGTTTGCTTGACAATGTAGACACGTAAAAGGTAGGAGTTAACTTTGCTTTGCTATTTGGTTCATGACCAGTGAGCTCGAGGACCACAAAAGGTGGATAAAACTACTGAAGGTACTTTCCTATTTAACAGGGACACTGTCAATAGTGGAGCAGTTGAACACTTCCTCCTTTCGGTCTGTTCTTTGCCAGGTGCCTACAGATGCACACTAAGAAGGCAGGAGAAATTCCTTCCTGAACTGAAATGCTGTTATTGACCCACGAGCCAGTGCTGTCATCCCTTTGGTCCAACAGTTATCAGTTCAAAATCTTGTTTGTTGGCTCGAGACGACGATCTCAACACACGTTTAAAAGCACCATTCCAGAACAGAGCTTCCTCAGCAGCACTCTTCAGACCTGTGTCTCTGCCACACATTGTGTGCTAAACAGTTACCACCTCCCCCACCAGCCTCTCACCCATCACTGCAGGCCTTGGAAGATCCCATTCTGCCTCCTAGAAACGTGTCAAGATCAGGTCTAAGACAATAACCAGAGCCAGTGAAGAAAATGATGACTATGTTTAAATCGTTCATCTCACAGACAACCCAGAAGGCAAGTGGCTGGGCAGGAGAAAAGGATGTTATGGATACATTAAAACAACCCTGGTGGAGAACATGATTCTTTCAGAAAGCAAGAACCATCCATTGGAGCTGCTCTGAAACATCCAAAGAGTGACCAAGAGTTGTATGAGGATGTTGGTGAGCAGGAAGGTATTAGCAGCCAGAGCAGCAGTCGAAGTGAAGCTAGAAGGATGTTCCCACCTCCTCCTCTGGAGCAAGAAATGATTGTGATTTTGATCAGCCTGACCCAGAGTTGCTCACAGGGCTGAAAATGCATTTTCTGAAAGGTAAGTCAGGTTACTACATTCCTCTGGAACTGCAGACACCAACTAACCTGGCCTTTCTCTGCCTCGAGTTGAAAATGGCCCTGCAGGAAGGGCAGCTGCATCTGTACAGCTAAGGAAACTTCAGTGCACCAAGTAAAGTAAAAATGCTAATGCTTGGAAGAGCTGTGCATTCAAATTTCTGAGATCTGTGGCAATTTAAGACTCCTCGTTCATAAAACCAATTCCATGACTGTGTGATGGATGAAATATTTAACACATTTTTCAGGGCAATAAAACTTGGATCCTTTGCAAGTGGTGTAACAAAGGAAGCTTCTGCAAGGAGCTCGGAAACCCTTGTGGCAGAAGGAACACTCCATTCATTTAGGGCAAATCTGTGCTGTCCAGGGTGATTCTCCCTTCCAACAAACCTCTGGTAATTTCAGGGAAACTAGCAAATTAATCACCACAAAAGAAATTTAATACCACTAAATCAGGAAAATACCTTTGGATGCAAAACACAAAATGACACCTCTTGCTTTTTATTGTTCCCAGAGCTGTTCACTCAGACCTGTACTTATTAAAGCTGGAACTCTTGCTAGGCTTTTTCCTATCTGGAAGTTGTTGTTGTAGCACTATCATTTGGGGTGGAGTGGGACTCACATGGAATTCAAACACATTCCCATGCACCTTCTCCTGTGGCCAATTTTAGACGAGCCATCAAGATGTGCCTTTAATTACATGAGGCACCAATAGGCCAAGAGTATGAAAAGTTTGTATTTAAAATGAGCTTTTCACCCTCATTCCAAACTTGCTTCCCTCTGGGGAGAAGCCAGAAGGCTCATTCTGAGCAGCCATGTCTTACTTGACTGGGACAACCCTATTTTCATGGTAAATTATGTTTTCTAGCCCCAGACCAATCTGGATAACTCTCATTTGCTCTGGATGCCAATTAAAATGATCAGAAAATATCTGAGAGAACATTAGACCCCTCGATTCTGCAGCTGCAATGAATGCAGTTTGAACCTATTTTTTGCAGGCTTCTGCTTATTAGTGGACAATGTTTTGCTGTCTCTTCAACGCTGCCTTTCTTCTACAATGCCAGCATTCATTGAACAGATCCTTTGCAGCTTAACCAAAAGTCACAGAATAGAGATAAACTATTAACAGTGGATTATAAACAATATAGAAATGTCCTCTATCAGAAAGTATTTAGCAATGATTCCTGAGTCCAGAGATTAGATGGGAGAGGATAAAAGGGAGGGGGAACAAAAAGACAGAGTGAAATATGAGCAAATTGTCTTTTCTCTGGGTTATGTTACCTTCTGTATGTATAGCATGGGGAGAGATTCACTGCTTAACTTCTGCAACTATAAACAGTATCCTGATTTTCATAACATGAAAAAAAACACCATGTCCAAACCATGGAAATGTAGAAAAGACACAGGCAAGGAGAAATACATATTCATAGTATTACATTCAATAGCTGTTTAACAGTCAGGCTTCTTTTAGAGCTGTCCAACAATCCTGATTAATCCAGCTGAACTGTTTAATCAGGCTTAATTGTCAAAATGATTAATAATATCTGAGTAAAACAAGGCATGTATACATTAAAGAACACAGCACAGAAATGTACTGCTTGTGAACTGTGTACAAAAACATACAAAATGTTGGATGGCACAAAGTATATAGTGCTAATATAAACAGATTGTTTAAGCTAAGTGCTTAACAGAAACTGTCCATCTCTACCTGTAACAGAGAATATTTTAGGGGACAAAAAAATATTCCTTATAAAAATAATGCTATGTGGTGCAGAGTGCTTTATTCAGTGTATTTTTGACAGAGGTGGCATTGGTAATTCTTCTGGTTTATTCGATCACGATGGTTTGAATTGAGTTTCCACTTGTCCCTCCATCTGAAGCTCCAGCAAGCTCAGTAACTTGCCATCACCAGTTTAAAGCGAGGATAGATGAAAGCAGGAGCAGCAGCAGGAGCAGCAGCATTATAGGTACCAGCTGGGACAGAGTGTGCTTGCAGGTATCTGTCAGATATGTGCTACCTGTCGCCGTGGTTTGTGCTATCATCTTATGCCGTGGTACCAAGGGTCTGGTTGAGGTCACTTCAAAGGGCTGTTGAGGTAATTTTTTTAATACCTCTCCTCTGAGCAAGAGTAGAACGGCCAACTGGCTCCAAAACCGGCGACTGGTTGCGGTTCAAAGCCGAGTAAGTTGCTGCCATTGCACCCTGTGAGGAAGAGGGGGGGAAAAAACCCAACCAACAGTCAGGGTACCTGGTGACCAAGGCACATAGCAGAGCACCCAGGATGCTGAACCACCTCCAGTCTGCTTTCATCTGCACCACAGCAACACACCCCCACAGTACTCGAGTATCAGCTGCTAGGAGTGGTTTAGAGTACTGCCTGCCTCTCAGATCAAGTGAAACCAATTTGAGCTTGCTTAGAAAGCCAAAGCAAGCACGTGTGAAATACCTTGCTCAATTAAACTCTCTCTCAAGTCAAACTCTCTCTCTGTGGTGTAGGACTGAAGGCAGGGTGGAACACAGAGAAGCAGAATTCAACTATTTTTTATTTCACTCTGCTTCTTCAAAGGGAAGAAGTTTATCAAGGTCCAAACTGGACTGTTTCAGACAGAGTGCTGAATGGTGTGATACCATATTAATTAACACTGCCTTCTGGCTTCTTTTTAGCCTATACTGTGATCATAAAATATATTGTTTTCTTTAAGTAATGGGCAATTAACCTCTGAAACCATCAATTAGCCAAACTATTTCTCAGTTCCCTTATGTCACCTGACATGTTCACTTCATGGCTTAATGTAACTCCCAGTTCTTCTTAACTGCTACAGTGACTTCTTAAGTGCCTTTTTTCTTTTTACAAAGCAAGCTGAATGGATCTCTTCTTACCTTCACTAGATGGGGTGCATCCTGCCTGTTCAGCTGGTACTGGGGCAGCTGGTCACAGTGAACTATCCAGGGGTGACTGAGAACTTGGGCTGCAGTCAATCTTTGATGCGGGTCCACATGGAGCATTTTTGAAACGAGGTCCTGTCAACAAAGGTATGTCCAGAATGTCAGCTGGCAACAGCTGAAAAGCTGCCCAGCAACACTAACTCTGCATCTTTGAATTATGTGACTTAATGGATGTTTGGTAACACAGCCAGAAGGTATTCAATTAAGTGAGGCAAAACACACAGGCATAAAAATAGGCACACAGGGCCAGGAGAGAGGCTCCTCTACCCAGCAGTTTATTTTTAACACTGACAAACAGCAGGTGTGGTGGAAATGAGCATTGCTAAAGGAACAATTAAAGAGAAGAGAGATGATCCTTCCCCTCACACAACTTCCAGTGCCTAACAAATCCTTCCACAGCTGTGCAAGCTGGCAGCTGAATTGTAGTGCTCCTGTTGCCATATTTGTACCCACAGCCATTCTTACCTCATCCCCTCTGAGCCAATTTTGCTGCTTGTAACTTTTGGTTTCCCCCCTTCTCAAACACTTTTCACAGTTGTTTCAGTCAACTCTGTTTAAGATGAATTTTTTGTTGTACTCTCTTTACACAGAACCTTTTCTTGACATCTGATTAGAGTTTCACCTTTGTTTTGGTACACCCTTCTCCACCACCTTTACTGCTTCTATTTTATCTGTTTCAAATTATGGTAGTGAGAATTGCATACAATGCTTGAGATGTTAAAACTAACTTTACACAGCAGCATAATATCTCATAGATTACTTTAGATGTCAGTAAGGGTAAAGCAATAAATAACATTTCTACATTAAGCAGCTACCTGTGGAGAAACACATTTGGTTCCCTACAACTGGATTTAAGATAATTTAAGTTACATGAGCAATACTAGACATTTTTCTCTAACACATTCTTTGTTTTGTAATTCAAATTAAGAATTTGAACACAGAGATAATAATAAAAAGCAATCTAATCAGGAAGTGTGAGATAAACTGTCTTGGCTAACTCTGCAGATCTGATCCAAACACAAAAATGTGAAAACCAATTTATTTTCCTGAATCAGTAGAACACTTGGTAATTATTGTACTATTTTCATCACCCTGATTTAGCCTATCTGTTCCTACATTGTTTTATGACAGCATTTCTCATCCTGGGTGATTGTGCATGGGTGAACACTGATAAATCCACCAAATTTCTGAGGACAGTTGCTAATTCCTAGAGTATAAGGCACACCTATTTTCTTGCAACACACAAGTGACTGTTGAAACATGAAAGGATCAGAAATAGGGAACAAACTTCTACACACAGAACTGATCAGCTCAGTATTTTAAAATAACAGTGGGCAGAACTTACCCAGCCATATAGCACATACACATTATAAGCAAGGGGTGACATTTCAATCCATTTCCTTATCCCCTGAAGGACAGAACAAATAGACTTGCCTTGGCTGTATCTGAGACAGTGTTCCAATATCCACCACTGAGGGAGAACTTTCCACTCCCTATCCGGGCCAAGATCTCCTCTGGGGTATCATCAGGACCATTTGCAAAAGGAGTGTAGCTATTTAACCAAACAATTTCCATGTTAAAAACTTATTCAAAATTATTCTAGGCAACAGAGTCACATAACTGTAAAAAGAAATTACTGTTAACACGTGAAGATGCTTGGCAGTGACTACATTTCTGTTCTTACTGCACATATTCCTTCTGTATGGGGGGAAAAAACAGGTTTTTCCTAGAGCAGTGTAAGTACAGGTGGTTCCTGAATTACAGGAAGCATTCTTTAAGCCTCCATAGTTTAATGAAGTAATAAAACAAGCTGTTAGAAACTTTAATGTGAAGACTTTATGCTGAATTGATCTGGAAAAAAATATATAAATGCTGTTCTGATACTAGAGCAAGATGCAGTCATTTTTCTTGTTTCATTACTAGAATATCCACAACCAAAAAGAGATGCACTTAAAACCAAGCAGGTTTATTTATTATTTTAATTTATAATTTATTACTCATCATCTTTGTTGCATAAAGGCATTTCTATCAAGTTATTACATCCCCCCCCAACTCCTCCAACTCTCCAGGGGCTGAATTTGGCACACAGTTGTGTTCAATGCATTGCAATATCTGCAGTATGTATTTTCTTCAACAGATATACTTGTTAATCACCTAATTTTCACAGAAAATAATCTATTTTTACACCTAAATCACACACCTAGGACAGATGAGACCTGAGAAGACAAGAGTTTTTCATTCAGTCCCTACAAAGTTGGATTCTACAAGACACAAAGCAGATTGTACCCCCACGGAAGCCCAAGCTGAGATTAATTTGTGCCTTGATAGAAACATCTTTAACAGAGGGCCCACAATTATTATTCTTTGCTTATATTAGTTTGCTATTGTACAGCAAAGCAAAGTAAAATTACCCTTACCCAGTCAACATGGTATAAAGTAGAACACCAAGGCTCCATATGTCACATGCAGCATCATAACCTTGCCTCTTTAAAACCTGAGGGAGACAAATAGTTTTTTTTCTAAAAACCAAAAGCTTAGAAATGCTTTATGCCAGAAAAGTAGCAAAATTCCAAGTTTTTAGTCTTTACAAAGTGATTTCACTTGTTACACAAGACTGAAACACATCTACCTAGCAAACAAATCCCATCAAAATCCATCAAAGCACATAAGCCATCTTATTTACCTCGGGTGCAACAAAATTTGCTGTGTAACAGGGAGTCATCAGGAGACCATTTTCTGCTCGTAGTTGTTTGGCAAAGCCAAAATCACAAATTCTTATTGATTCTGGATTGCCAGATTCATCAACATAGAGAATATTGCTAGGCTTCAGGTCTCTGTGAACAACCTGAAAAATATAAACCAAACCACTAAATGCAAGCTAAACATACAAAAGGCTTTATAGTTATCAATCCTGGTGCTTACTTTCAAACCTCCCATCATCAATCAGTTTCCTAAAGTGGCTTTACACTCTGCAGACCCTCTGCAGTCTTTAACAAGGCAAGGCTGTTTAGTAGAGGCTTCTTCAGCCTGCAAATACCTTGCAATTCTCAGAGTTAATAAACAAATACATCAGTTACTATGGAAATAAGCACCTCACAAGCTGAAATCTACAACTGATATTAAAGAGTTTGAGTTGGAACAGTAGATGTTGAGGGGAACATCATGGCTTGAGATGAGCGTGTGAAAACCAGCTCCTGACAGGCCTCATTTTTTGGTGCTGAGGTAAGTTACAATCCCTTGCTCTAAGTAATGAATGAAACATCCTTGACTGCTCCAAGAGGCAGAAGAAAAAGCTACAGTTATATTCTGGTTGGTGTTTTTTTCCAAACAGATCCTAAAAGGGGTAGACAGGAAGAGGTGGGCAACGGAAGCAGCACAGAGCTGGGAGTTTGGCAGAGTTTCTAGCACCAGTCTGCCTGAACTGTACTCTTTTTTTCAGAATGGTTTGGGTGAGAGCTGGAAGCACTGCTTACCCTCAAGGGGAGGATTTCATTCCTTCCTTAGCTCATTTTTCTTGCCTACTTACAATCAGAACATGACTTGTTCTTGCTGTGCAATTGTCACACTGGCCTTCTCTATCTTTGAACTACTTCCCCTGTCTCCAAATTCATTTCCTACAGCATTTCTCTTCTTTCTCCTAACTGTCCACTACAACCTCCTGAGCCTGTGGAGCAAGAGTTACAAGCCAAACTATGCTCTTCAAACCCAGAAGCAGAAGAAATGAGAAGTGTGATAGGTAGAAAAATGTTCAGAGTCTATCCTAGGATGGGGTTGGAATTCCATTAGGTCCCATGGCTAAGGAAGAGCAGTGGTCTTAGCACTTCTTCCTGGCTTACTACTCCTTGTATCCTCTGCCCATTCCACAGAACTACTGACTGCATGAAGGACAAGTGAAGCAGTTGTATCATCTCTTATCTGGACACCTCCACAGCTGATGAGGAATGTTTCGATTTCAACACCAATTCCTGCTGCCATGCAATTATTTACCAGAAATCACTGCACAGAACAACATCTTAAGAGAGGATATTATGTTTCTGAAAGAGAATATTAACAGCTCTAAGCATGTGGTGCAAGATGAAAACTTACCCCTTGTGCATGGAGATATTCAACTGTTTTTGTTATGGTGAACAGTACAGCACTGGCTTCTCGTTCTGAGAAAAACTTTTGCCTGAGAATTTTATCCAATAGTTCCCCTCCTTTCATAAGCTCTGTTACTACGTAGACGTATTTTCCATCATCATACACCTGCAGAAAGCACCCAGAGATGTGAACTTTGGAGTATTTATTCTCTGCTATCTTCCTGTGAAATGCAGAGACAGGGCAGGTGTTTCCAGGAGCTGTTTTCCTCTATTATTTTTATCACATTTGTCACCCTCCACACTATCCAGACATGGCTCATCTTCAGGAATGAACACAAGCCTTAAATCAAATAACAAAAATACTCCCATGTCAATGTTTAAAGACTAAAAAGGATGAATAACATGTAGTTCTCCCCACACACTTCTGCTGAAACTGAAATTCAGAAGTAGCAATAAATGGAAAGTAGTCCAAGGAAAAAACAGAGCTAATTCTCAAAGCAATTATTGCCCCAGATTACAAATGTGAACAGAGATCATTCCAACTGAACAAGTGGACTAAAAAATGAATCACCTCAAATCACTTCTGTAAACACTGAAGTTCATGTACACAAAGCTGCTGTGATAAAAGCTTACAACTTGTACGTTACTCTGCACATAAAGCCTAGAGCAAAGTCTAAAATTAATAAAATCTGGATATTTTAGCCCTCCTAGTTATGGAAAAGGGCTTGGATTTTGCATGGCTTTTATTTTCTAGGCAAACAATTTGAGAATTCTCTTATCAGCAGGGGGCACTACAGACTGAACTATACCAAACCCCATTTTAAGGTCTACTTAAGCAGATCACTTCAGTCACACTCTGAGGTTTTAGAAGTGGTTGCTGCTTTAGTGAAACCTTTTCTAGACTCTGTTTCTTATTATTACTTTAACCTTTTAAATGTGATGTTGGAATTGTTCTCTTTGGCAATATATGTGAAATAAAAACTAGTTTGTGTTTAAAGTAGAAATAATTACTCAAGTTGTAGTAAAATAAACCTTAAATTAAAAAGTTTTCATCCCAATTTCCTTGCCTTAAGCTACATGGGAAACACAGGCTGCTAAAGCTCTAATTTCTCTAATGCTGTTTTCAATTTAGTTGTTTGCACTGAATATCTGCTGTGGAAGCTTCCTTCACAGTTAGGTGCACAGTATTCTGCTGAGGTCATGTGATGCTCTATTTTCAAATGAAATCCTGGCAAAGATCAGTCAGGACATCTTCTCTCAAACTCATAACTAAGCACTTGGACAGGGAGACTGGGAGACTGCATCCAGGTTCCTGAAATGCTTCTGAAAAGATTCTTCAGCCACTGTTTGAAATAACTCAAAAGAGGACAGAAGTTCTGTTACAAAACAGTACCCACTAGGTAAAAAAAGGGTAAAATACATATAATGGTCTGGCAGAGGAAGTTTCTAGGTAATGGTTTGTTGGAAGCTGTGTGCTTCCTCTGTTCTTACACTGCTTCCTAGGCATCCAGGAGTGGCCACTGTCAGGGACAGGATATTGGTTAAGAAGGACATCTGACTTAGCACAATATATCTCCTTTTGTTTCTATACTGTGAAACTGAAAAAACCACCGATAACAATCTGAAGGAAAAGCCCCAGAGGACTGTGCATTGCACAAAGAATTTGGGCTTTTGAATATCCATTGTTTCAACCCAAGCACCTTCAGAATTAAATTACATGGAAAGGCTGAGCAAGAATGAAAATTTCCATCCTCAACTAAACTCAAATTTAAGGCTTCATGGTGGACTCCCTTGAATATCTGAATTACTTTGTTCTCCTAAGAAAGGGCCAAACCACATGATAGGAATAAAGTGAAGACAGATTATAGTAGAAGAGCTTTAGTTCTTTAGTACTCATCCTCACAGTATTTACCCAGAGCTACTGTTTAGATGACTTGAAAATGTCAGAGAACCTCCCTTCAGCTGAGCTCAGCTTCCTGAAAATGGTTAAGCAGTTTTGCTTGAGGTTTGGTTCTGGTGACCACAATACTTTCCTGCAGACTAAGTCATTAAGCATATGCCTTTTTAATTTTTAATCTTCTTTAATGCATAATCAAGGACAGAAAGACCATTTTCTTTTTGTTAGATCATCAGGATCTACCATTCACTATGGAACAAAACCCACCTCCCAACTTCAGCTATCCTTTGATTGTCATGGTCAAAGCAATTCTGTGGTCAGAGAAGATAACAGAAGAAAAAAAAATAGCTAGATAATCCTCCAGAAAAAGACCAGATAAAGATAATAAGTAAAGAAAAGTTACATCCATGGATGTGAAAAGATTTTGTCCACTACTAAGTAATACTCATTACTGCTCATGAAAATCACTGTTGGTATTTTGCTGAGACTCCTCAGTTATATAATAATGTACTTGAAAAAGCTTTTGACTAATGTATGCACAAATAGATTAAAAGTTAACAAAGCAATCAGAAAACTTGCTTGTTCCTTTTAGCAAAAAGCAAACATTAAATTATTCCCATGCTAGCAGCTTTGAAGGATGAATTATGTGGCTGCTTAGGATGTTGTATCAAAACATCAGCATCTTTAAAAGATGACAATGAGACATCTCAGTAAACAATTGGCTGCTGTTGAATAAACTGCATTAGGATATTGTTTCATCTTTAAATACTGAAAAACATGAGCACAAGTCTAAAACATGTAGCTTGTCATCTCTTAAAATAGAAATGGATATGCAGTGATAATCCACTAAAGGAAGTTAAGACACCACTTACATCTTTCAGGGTGATAATGTTTGGATGCTGTCCATAGCGCAGTAGAATTTCAATCTCCTCTGTTGGATCTCTCTTACTCTTGTCAATAATCTGTAAGAGCAAAGGGATACATAGGCACAGTTACTTTGTGAGTATAACACCACATTTTGCTGTTCTAACATAAAATAGAAACAATATTTATTGTTGATGGATTAGAACCAAACCAAGGTTTGTTAAATTGGAAGAGCAAGGCAACGCAAAAAAACATTAAAACAAAGTCTCCTAGTTGAAAATGATTTTGGAGGGTAAGGGATGTGATCCCTCAGGCTGTGCTAAATAATGCAAGGCTGTTCAGAGGCAAGACTTCAGTCATCCATTATTTAATGGAATGGGAAGTTTGTAATTTGACACGAGATCCTGGTTTGATGATGCTGATGAACAGATTGTCACAAAGCTGATCTCAAGTATTTGGTGCAGCAAAAGGCAAAGCAGAAGAGCAAGGGGATAAAAAAAATTTAAAAAAGGAAAAATTTCTCATGGTTAATTCAGACAAACATTCCATTATGAAAAGTTCATTGGAATCTCAGGAGGCTTGCTATCAGGCTCTGAAGTGCCTCTTGTGCAAACAAGCAAAGCATTATTTTGCCCTATTTCCCCCCCTCTCCTCCTGAACTGTAGAATATCCTTTAATGTCTTCTCCATCCCTGCCTTACCTCTTCTTTCCCTTGAGCTCCTTAAGCCCTTAACTGCTACCAGCACCATCCTAACACACTGCACACTGACCACCTTATTCTTTTTTCATCATTCCTTGGAGACAAAAAGCCTCAAGAGATGCAACAGAAAAGTAATGGCTTAGAGAATCAACAGCTATGCCAATACTTTCTTCCAGTTTTGAAAAATTACTTCAAATTGCAAACACAGAAGTCCAATCTATTCCTGACCAGAAGCAGAATAGACTCTCTAACTATCAACTTGAAATTTGGAAGGTTTCCAGCAGACAATCTGTGTACAGGGATACAGCAAAACATAATTTATATTCACTGTTTACAGATGTAAGTAGTAAACTGTTGAACAATTCAACAAGAGAATTGTGTCATTTAAACTGTTTGGGGTTTTTTCCCCTCCTTTTAAAGTCTGCCAATCTATACTCCAGCTTTCATAGTAACCATTCAGCCCCACACTGCTATACAGAAAGACAGAAAAAAGCCTTAGGATTACAGTCCTGGGACCTCTTACTGATTTCAAAGAAGAATTTAGTGCCTTCAAAGAAATGCTGTAAGGACTGATAACATAAAAACATCAGAAACATCATCTTGTTAAAAACCAGCACACAAAGGCAAGGAGTCAAAGCTTATTCTGGAGGGTTTACCAGAGTTAAGCACTCTTATGAACTCCTAGCTAGCTAACAATTAAGGAATCTAATTTAGAAACAACCCCCCATATATAACTATGTTTAAAACAAAGCAGCTGATCAGATTGAAAAGAAGAAATTATGAGAAGTCATGTAAGATTTTCCTTCTAGAGGTAGTCATGAACTCCCATCAGTTTTACCATAACACCACAGATGTTTCCAAGACTGAAGATGCTTTCTACCACCCAAACCAGCACACAGACAACAAAACCCACAGCAATTTCCACAGAAAGATTCTATTTGGTTGATTAGTATCATTCACCTTTAAAATCTTGATATTTACACAAATCTCTTCATTTGCTACATTCTTTATGGCAACTAAATTAATGGCAAAGAATGTCTGTGATGCTAAAAGCTGAAACCAGAGGTTTGTAACAAAGCAGTTACCTTTACAGCATATTCCATGTTTGAAGCTTTATGAATACACCTCTTGCAGATGGAGTAAGACCCAACTCCAATATCTTCCTTTACTTCATAGCCATCAGTGAACTGAATGCTGTTCCTGTGCAACTGCTACCAAAATAACATTATCAATTAATAAATATTCTAAATAGTTTAGCTGACCTTTATATTAAAAATAAGTTTTGGAATTCCTACTGATTTGCTTCAAATTTTAAAGTGATGACTGTGCTTGGTCAAAGTGGTGCAAACAGATACTACCTTCAGTTTGATAATGGTATGAGAGAAATTGTATAACATGTACACTGTGTATTAGGAACTAACAAGTTTTTTTCTTTTCCACTGATTAATTTAAAGATAGACTCCCCAAAATATAAAGACAGACTCCCCCAAATATAAAGACATCCAGAAGTCTACATGGTAAAATGCTGGTAAAAAAGAATCACTGTTCCTATTAGCTGAACTGATGAATACCAGTCTTCCAGTTGGAAACTTCAGACATACTGAATAGAATCAGATGAAATGGAAATTGCATGGAATAGCAGTCAAAAATCCTTTCAGAGAGATCAAAAGCTGAAAGGAGGACAAGTGTTCACTCTTCTAAGGGAAGGAAATGGTGTTCTAGCATCGAGAGTTTGTGCAAAGGATGCAAAGGGTTTGCAGGAAACCATCTGGGTATCCTGCAGCACAGAGAAGAGGAAATAGGAGTGCGGAAGTGGTTGAGGGGCACAAAGGAAAGGCAGCAGAGAAACAGACCTTTACAAGAGAAGGAAACCATATACAAAGAGAAAGAATTTAATCCACAAAACTATGTGGGAAAGGAGGAGCACAGAAAAGCTTGCGGGAAGTTTGAGGAAGACTTCAGAGCAGAAGTCATTCTGGTGTATATAGAAATCAGACAGCTTCTTTAGAATAAAAAGGGATCTAAAACCAGGTCACTTGTAACAAGCATGTTACAACTACCCTAGACATAATGAGAGGACTAAAGAAATACAAGAGCTATTCACATCCTGAATAAATGTTTAAATTTTTTTCAGACATTTGCAAGATGCCCATGCAGTGGACAAAATACAATCCACATCCTCCAGCATACCTCTTTATTCTGATCTATACAGCAATTTGCTTTCAAGACAATCCTTGGCAATTAGAATTATTAAAAGCAGAAAGAGGCAGCAGAAATACACCTGCAGAAATCTTCCAGTTTCTTTCCTGCACGTGCAGCTGCTTGCTGGTGCTGACCTCCACCTCCTAAGGAGGCAAGGCATGCCTCATCCTCTAGCATCAGGCCCACCTTTGTCTCACACAACTGCACCTAACCAAAGGTCAGTTGTCCAGAAATAAGCAGTACTGGCAGTAGTAGAATAGCTAAGAATAGCAGTAGGCTCTTAAAAGTGACAACCTCACAATTATTAATAGAGGAGCCTGAATTGGAATCAATAGTAAGACTGCCAGGAAGCCAAGGCTTGTACACACACAGTAACATTGACTCACATTGCATTGAAAAAAGGGTTTGGGAGGGACAGAACATGTCCTGGATTTCCACAGATCTAGATTCACAATTGTACTCCAGAGCCTCCTATTGCACTGTGGGAATCAACTGACGTTTTCATGCACGGGGAAGAAGATCAAGATGTCTTATTTCCCTGCACCTTATAATTATGGCTTGATATTAAAGAGTTAATACAGTACAGACAGCAGAACATTTTCATTTAAGGGTTGAAGGCTTCTCACACCCGTGGCTGCTCAGTAGCTAAACAGGTCCTGCACTGTCAGAGGCTTTGTTTGGATAAAATAACCTCATCTTTACTCTTCTTGCATAAAAAGGGTAATGACTTTGCCATGGTACTTCCCAGTGTGATGAAGGAAACAATCCCTCCACCTCTGTTGACTGTTTTTAAGTAGAGACACTCACCTGGACAATGGAATGCACTCCAACTGTCTGCATTGCTTGGCTTTCATCATCTGAGGCAATAGCCACAAAACTAAATCCCCGAAAAAGCTGATGTGCGTTAGCACTAGGTGGGATGCCAGGAGAATCTGCAAAGACACAACCCTTTACTTTAGCTGAACAGGAACAGTGTTTCTGGTATTTGAGTATGTCAGTTGTTTAATTCTCTTTTTTACCTTTTGGAGTTTTTGCTGTAAACTCAGGGTCAAAATAAAATGTATCTTCAGGTCTGCCAGTTGCAGGTTTAAAAGGTGGGTGAATTTCTCTCCTGTACAATTTCTGAAGAGAAGGCACAGGCCAGAGTGAATTAAGGCATTAGACAACACCACCAAAGACATTTACTGAATTGATTTTGAATTAGATACTCACATTCCAATCTATTTTGGAGAAAAATGCATGCCTCTTAATTTCTTCAACTCCATCTGGACCTGCTCCTTTTAGAAGGAAGAAAAATGCCTGTGAATTCATTTCTTATGGGTCAAAAGAATGACTAGCAAAATTATATTTATCTCTTCTGCATTAATTTAGATGTATGAAAAGCAGAAATGATAATATTTTGTTGATCATTAGAAGACCAAACTGGCAATCTATGTTCCTACTCCCATTTTACACAAGAAACTTGGGATTTATTTAGTCAGCTTAATGATCCTTGGTGTTATCAATACTATGATCAGAACCAAAATATTCTGCTAAACACTCTACCTAATCTGTTTGCTGGGTTTCTTTTGAAGAGCATTCGCAGAAGACTCTGTGCTTCAGGACTCAAGAACTGAGGCATTCCAAGTTTTGCCCTACAGGACAAAAATAATTAATAGCATGCAAACATATTTAGGGAAGAATTAACTCTGTATTCCCCCTGCAGTTTGTCATTCCACAAATCCTTATCACACAAAATAGCATCAGTGAGAAACTGCCTTCAGACATCAGAAACAGAAGAAAACTGCTGTCAGTCATGTAAATCTGTATTTAATTTTTTTTTTCCCCTGTTTTGACTAATATAATCTTTTCAGTAGCATCTTACTGAGAGTGAGACAAAACACATTTTAGAAGGGGCAATGAAAATACCACATGATGACCTACACCAAAAACACCCAAGCAAAACAAGAGGAAACCTAAACTAGAAGACAGAAATTGAATTGAGGTAGGACACATCTTGCAAGAGTAGTAGGTTACAAAAGAACCCCAACCAACAAAAAACAAGAGGAGAAGGTCACTCCCCTTTCTTTCAAATTTGACTTTCCAACTTGCCATCTTGAATTGTTAGATTGTTTTTGTAGCTGTTATTTAATTTTGTTTTGTAACCCTCACTGTCTTTTTCTCCTCTCCATTTAATGCTGAGCCTCCATCCTCTCCCTGCTAGTAGGTGACAGTTTTTCCTCTGACTACAGAAGTGGTAAGGGTGGATATATTTCCTTCACTCCCATCTCTCAACCTGCAGCTGGTATTTTTCCTTAACAATCCATGACACAGGCTCTCTGTATTTCAGCCAGAAGACATGATTTGCCTTGTGTTCCAGCTATTCATAGATGTCTACCCCTGTGACACTGCAGCAAGTGTGGACACGTTGCTATTGAGTCACTCACTTTTCATTACCTGAAAACTAGAATTTACTTTATTTTCCATTCCTTTCCCCATTAAAGCTGGGGAGGTTGCCTTTGGGCTCTTCAATAACACACTACAGGCAGATCAAGACTTCCACTGGAGTGGAGGAATGGAGCGGGTGGAAATCTTTGTCCTATTCTAGTCCAAAACATCTTCAACAGTAGGATGAAGGTCTGGGGGTTCAGCATGAGAAGTCAACTGCTTAGAAAAAAGAAAAATCTAAACCCTGGTCAACAGCATGACTGAAATTAATCTTACAAAGAGGTGACTTGAACTGAAGCAGAGTATGCAGAAGAAAAGGTGATCACCAGGTCCACAGAGCTCCTAGGTTATACAAATACATGAGTGACAGCAATTTTTTTTCTGACATTCCTGATGGACAAAGACAAAAATTTATATGAAGGCATACCTCTTCAGTAAAGGAGAAAAGATGCTTTAAGAACTTAACTGTATTGCTGCAAACAACTATTTCTTCCAATTTCAGAGCATGTCAGTTTTAGGTAAAACACACAAGAATGAATAAAAACTTGTCTTGGTAATGTTGTGAGAAACAGAGCCCAAAAAACCATGGCTTGTAAGTAGTATATAGTTTTCTGCAGATTTTCAGAAACAGAAGGTAAGAAAAGCAAATTATCTTAAATTATACACTCTTAAAATACAAATTCATATGTCCATCTGTCCATTCTAACCACATTTTAGTGTTTCTATGAAATATTTCAGGAGAAATAGAGTACATTTAGTAGTACACAGAAAGTAAAAAGAAAACAAACTGCCATTCTTCTGGGCCAGACAAAAAATGTGAACTTAAAGATTTTCAAAGATCTTGTTTTTCATCTGTTCACTTTACCAACAACAAAATATTTACACAGAAGTACTAATGCTAAGTACACAGAACATTAGAGAGAGGTAAAATGTCTTTACTTTGCATCACATTTTTCGTACAGCTCTCAAACGAATAACAAAGACTAGAAGGAGAGAAAACAAAGTTGGGAGGGGACTTAGAGATACATGCTCAGATGGAATCTGAAATTGGGAATGTCAGTTAACGGGGGAGATACAAGGAGGATGATTTTGTAGCAGCAGTGCAAGGACTATTGAGGAACAGAGTGGAGTCACGTGCAAGCAGAGGAAAAGAGAAAGATGCAACTCGTGATACAGATAGGAAAGACAAAGGCATGGCTCTTGAAATAAGTGAGAGTGCAGAACTATCTCAGGCTAGCTTCTGGTGAATAGGAGGTGGTCAGAAGTAGCCTGTGCTTGCTGTGAACAGATAGAAACTTTTAGTCAAAGACATGAAGATGTGAACTGGCATGGTGTTGGGACAGCAGAAGAAATTAGCACCACTAAATACATTTGCAAACTTAATGTGAAGAAAAGCAAAAACAAAGGCTATGAATAACCTAACGTATGCATTATGAAAGCAAAAGCAAGGAAAAGAATGTTTGTTTTCCAGGCATTTTCATATTTCTTCCAAGTAATTAGAATGTGAAATAATTTAATGTATTTACTTTTCAAAACAGGCTGTTGGTGCAAAGGAAATGCTGGCTTTGGTATTTGGGTAGACAGGTGCTAACAGGACTAGGAACAATGATAAACAATGAAGGAGAAAATAAGAGTCTTATGAGCTTCCATGGGAAAAAAAGGTATTAGTAAAACTTGGATGAAAACAGAGAAGTGAAACTGTGATATGAGGAAATAGAGTTGTTTGCACAGGGTTAGGCTACAGTCCCAAAAGCAGGACAATTATGTAATAGGTTGTATTAGGTCAGAAAATATGTAGGGGATCAGCAAGGGAAATAAAGCAGGCCTTCATTAGCAAAGCCAAGAATGTTAACTGCATGAAGGAAAGCAATTTCCACAGTATAGCTAATGCAAAATCTATACTGGAAATAGCAAGGGGAGAAATGGAGCTTGGGAATACATAAGGGAGGATGCACTTTAGCAAATAGGGGAAGTATCAGGGAAGCAAGTTGTTGGCAGCACTAGTAATATACAGGAATAGGGTGAGGAGCTGGTAAGATACTGAAGGACAAGGAGAGAAAATACTTCCTCCAAAAAAACACTAAATCAAAAAGTAAGGAAAAAATGCACAGGTTATCAAAAAGGATAAAAAAGTTCAGAATATTATGGAAATAAGATGGGAAAGATCATATGGTTGGAGAAGTTATTATTACAGATTAGAGAGCTGCTATGAAATTCTTTGGACCTAGTATGGGAGAGGAATAGGAAGGCAAATTAGATAGGCAGCAAAGGGAATTAATAGTATGGAATAGGGAGTGAGGATTTACCAGTACCTTTGGAAATGAGGGAAGAGTAGAAATTAGATATTGCAGCCCGGAGGGCATCCCTGTAGAATACCTGATGAGATATATAAATAAGAGTGTACTCACTTGAGAATCATAGTCATGGTTTCTTTTCTGTCTTTCCCTTGGAAAGGTAGAGTACCAGTGAGCATTTCAAACTGTATAGAGTAAAACTTTCATCAATTACATTACCTGGACAAAATCTAACTTTTGACAAAACTACTTAGCATCTTAACCTTCCAAAATTCATGCATGTTAACAATCAAATCTGTGCAAAACCAACTTCTCATGGTACAATTTTAATTACTGTGAATGCTGAGCAGCCTTTGCCATTTTTTTAAAGCTGCAGAATACTTTCTGATATTGATACCTTGCTTTTAATCTCAACAATTTAGACTATAATGCTCTGTGTAAGCTTATTTTGGAAGACTTGATCTACACAAATTTTTGGGGNAAGCCTGAAGGGACACGTAGGAGATCTACACAGTATGTGCATGCACGGTTTACAGTGCCTGGCAGGAGGCAGCAGACACTGTTAAAATACTGATCTGTTCTGAAAGTGACTGAGTAAAAATAGATGTCTATAAAGGCTGTAGGGCACTGCAGGGATATCAGATCTAAACAACACAGTGAAAGACTCTGGCAGCAGTCACAGTAGTCAACATTCTGAGGCAGAAACGCTGGGTTATTTTTTTGTTGAACAATTGTAAAAGAACTTTAATGAAATCTCGTGGCGTAAACTTTGAAGCCATCAAAATGAAAATCATTATAAAGGAACCCTCTGAACAGCTTATGCAAACCCAGGTTGTCCTGAACACCACGTAACTATTTCCTTCTTCTCTGGTATGAGTCAAATACAGATCTTTCTAAGCATTAAAAATGTACATGGACAACTTGAGTGACTAAGGTGTGACTGCAGTAGTCTTAAATCTACAATAGGATTACAAAGTTGCTCTAACAGCATTATTAAACCCCCTTTTTATTAAAATTTTAAATGTCTTACTAGGCTACAAAGTATTCAGAGAAGGGAAGCTTCTAACTCTTTGCTACTGCTACGTATTTTTTACTCTAAATGGTTTTTACATATATACTTATATTTAAAATTTTAAATTTAACACATTGCCAACATGAAAACCCCCTACTTTTAACACTTAATTGCCACAAAGATGTGAGGCATAAGCTAAAACTACCAAAAATGTCTTTTGTTTATTTATAGTTTAGAATTATTTTCACAAATTGCACCCATAAAACAACTTTTTTAAAGGTAAATTTGTAGTGCTGCATGTTTTGCTCATGCTTGAAATGAATTTTCTTTAGCTGCCTCTTATTTGTCCCAAGCATAACAGCTCAGCAGATGGTTTTGTCTCCTCAAAACCCACAACATCAATAAGCCAATAGTACTTCATGAGTAAGGCAGCATGGGCCATCCCTAGTTATCTTTATCTTGTATCACAACAAACAGACAATGCTCAGAAACAAATTATTTTAGGCATCCATAATCCCTTACAACAGACAGTGTTTTGAAGGACAAATTGGCATGTTCTTCTCAAGGATGGTTTAAACATACTTGCTGTCTAGCAGCAGGAGAAGAGAGCCCAAGTTGTATAGACAGAAGATTATTTCTTGAGCTACTTTCTAGCCTCCATTCCTATGCTATAATTTCTGCTCACTCTAGATACTGTGTACTCATAGCACACCAACCACCACTTGAATTCTCATCCAGCACAGATTCTAATTAAGAATGATTTAAGGGTGGATACATACAGACTGTCTATGCAAACTAGAAACTCAAGCAACAGAATTTGTCTCGGAGATAACTGCACTAATGTAAAGAATTCCCTTTTTAAGGTTGTGGTTTTGTATTCAAAGCACAAGCCAAAGTGTTTAAAATACAATGCACTTAGACTGCAGTGCATTTTAAACTGCATTCAAATGCAGAGACTAGTGAAAACTAGTCACTAGTCACATCTACTGTCTGCAGGTTTCAGTTTTAACATNGTGTGGGGGGGGGAGAGGGAAAAACATTCCCCTTTCAGAAGTTAGCAATGATTTCTCCTCATGCAGAGAGATTCAAAAAGGTCCCAATGTTTTCAATTGGCAAGTGGTAAAGGGGTAGTTGATTGACAAAGACATGCATGATGAAAAGTGGTTTCTGTATGCATACAGTGGAAATCAAGCCTGAAGGGACACGTAGNAACACTTAATTGCCACAAAGATGTGAGAGGCATAAGCTAAAACTACCAAAAATGTCTTTTGTTTATTTATAGTTTAGAATTATGTACACAAATTGCACTCCTAAAACAACTTTTTTAAAGGTAAATTTGTAGTGCTGCATGTTTTGCTCATGCTTGAAATGAATTTTCTTTAGCTGCCTCTTATTTGTCCCAAGCATAACAGCTCAGCAGATGGTTTTGTCTCCTCAAAACCCACAACATCAATAAGCCAATAGTACTTCATGAGTAAGGCAGCATGGGCCATCCCTAGTTATCTTTTCTTTTATCAGGAGAGTATCACAACAAACAGAGGAGATTCAGAAACAAATTATTTTAGGCATCCATAATCCCTTACAACAGACAGTGTTTTGAAGGACAAATTGGCATGTTCTTCTCAAGGATGGTTTAAACATACTTGCTGTCTAGCAGCAGGAGGAGAGAGCCCAAGTTGTATAGACAGAAGATTATTTCTTGAGCTACTTTCTAGCCTCCATTCCTATGCTATAATTTCTGCTCACTCTAGATACTGTGTACTCATAGCACACCAACCACCACTTGAATTCTCATCCAGCACAGATTCTAATTAAGAATGATTTAAGGGTGGATACATACAGACTGTCTATGCAAACTAGAAACTCAAGCAACAGAATTTGTCTCGGAGATAACTGCACTAATGTAAAGAATTCCCTTTTTAAGGTTGTGGTTTTGTATTCAAAGCACAAGCCAAAGTGTTTAAAATACAATGCACTTAGACTGCAGTGCATTTTAAACTGCATTCAAATGCAGAGACTAGTGAAAACTAGTCACTAGTCACATCTACTGTCTGCAGGTTTCAGTTTTAACATGCACTTTGTAAGCACGAGAGGTAAAGCTGAAGCTTAACAATGTCTGTGTTATCAACAACAAATATTCTGCAACTAAGCTGTAGTTATCTTTTTAAGTTACTGTCTTCTTACAAGATGTGCAGTTGTGAGGGTTTGTCTGTGTGCTTGTCTGTTTGAAGAGAGTTTAGTTATCAGGTGCTACTTTTACATAGTCAGATTTCAGACCACAACAGCATTCTATGGGATTAAAAGGTGATAGGATGACTTATTTTCAGACACAAGAGTCCTCCTCATACTCCAAAGTGCACACACTAGTTGTACTGTTACAGTCATATGTGGCAGAAACAGTAAGAAACAAAAACATTTCCTTTAAAAATACAATTATGTCAAAAATGCACACAAAGATTAGAAATAGTAAAGCCATTCAGCATTCCTAAAATACCAAATGTGATTTATTTTTCTCTTCCAAAGCTGTATTTGATACACACATTATTTCCCCCAACCATGCAACTTCACTTAACTCCTTGCAGAAACACTGTCAGCAAGTGAGAAGCCATATCCTTGGTCATTTTAGATTATTTGGATGTGTGAGAGCAATTGTTATTCCACTAAGCTGTAATCATGCTGGAGACTAATTAGATAGCTCTCTTTTTTTCCCCACTTGAGAATAAATTTGAATTAAAAATTGGGATCTAAGTTTCTTCCCTGCCTTGGAAGAGACAGTATTTTTTCCCCCATATACTTAAGATTTCTGTTTGTCTCCAGAGCATTCAAACTACAATGGATGCCTAATATTTCAATTCAATGATAGAACAACTCGGTGGTATTTATTAATTTCATATAATTTAGACTGGTTTGGTAGTTTGAATTAATTTAAAGCTCACCTTAAGGAGTTTAATGTCTGATTTGTTTCATGAACCCTCACAAAGCACAGTTTTGCTATTATTTACCAGAAACCTACCATTAAAACACCAAAAGACCACCAGTCTGCACTCTGTGTATGGCCTCGTCTGTTAACAACTTCTGGAGCCATATATTCCACTGTTCCACAGAAAGAATAGGCTTTTTTTTCATGATCAATTGACTCCTTGCTTAAACCAAAATCTGGAAGAAGGAAAACAAATTAAATCACTCGTGGTTAATAATTTCACCATAATGTGAAAGGTGATGCTTTTATCATCTCTACCCAAACACACACATGGCAATGACAGAATTCTCCTCCCCTCTCTGCATTTTCACAGGCTTTACAAGTGTAAAGCAGATACATTATTTTAAATATTTATATATTTCATTTAATTCCAACTAATTACACTATTTGTGCCACAGCAAAATTACCTACCAGTTAAAAGGACTTATTTTACCATATTGCTTTACTGAAAAATAAGGAAGTGCAAAGAATTGTTGTTGTGAAAAGATTCAGGTCGTGCAATTTCCCTTTATTCACCTGTCAATTTGATATGTCCTTCCTCATCAAGCAGGATGCTAAAAAGACAATAAAAGAACAAAATAAGCAAATGAAAATGTCTTTTAACTGTTATTTCAGACAGTGTGCTGCCAATATTCACAAAGAGAAGCATAGCTGAACATGCATGAAAATGAATCCTTAGAAAGAGATACTTTGAAACTGCACACTGTCTTTTCCTTCAGTGCTTGCTTTGGAAAGATTATACAACATAATCAGCATGGCAGTTTTGTTTGTTTGGTCAATTTTAGCAAAGAGTTTCTCTTGAACTTTCAGGTTTGGCCATCTGCAAAATGTGGCACTATCCCATTTGGAGATGGGGTTGCCAGTATCACACCACTGAGATGTAGCTCCATTTCTCCTCAACCCAGCAAGAGATGTGGAGATACATGTGCAGAATGAGCTTTCCTTTCAATTACCATTTCAAAGGGTGTTGAGGACTTCAAGTAGCATCAAGCAATAATAAACCTTCTCATGCTGTAGCAAAGGAGAGGACCCCCAGGCCCTATACTTAGGCCCCACATCTCCAAGATGCCAGCTATCCTTAACCTCCACTGAATAGAATCCTAATTCAGAGCATGCAAAGTATTCAAGAACTAGACTCTGTAACATCACCTACACAGCAGACTTAGCTCCTCCAGCTTCTCCTGGGGGGAGCTGTGTTTCATCCCATGGAGGAGACAATCCAGGCATACAGAACATTTCCCCTGCCCTTCCATTTTCCTCTTTATCATTTGCCTGGTGGGAAACAGCCCCACGCTACAGATGCAGCCTTTTTTTCAAGTTTACTTGAAAGTAATTTCAGCCTTTGAAAGGTTCTTTTAAACAAATACACCCAAGGCTTAAAAGTGAGGCTTCTGAATAGGTATAGACACATACAACTTATTAAACCAACCAACCAAGCTACACAAAACCAAACCACAAAACCAAAAAGAAAACCAAGCACTATGTTTGAGGCAGGAGCTATGTAGTCTTAGTAGTAACAATTACTATTCTGTTCTTTTCCTCTTGGAAGTAAATGACTAAAGTTCTCTTGCTTTGCTTTTTAAAGGTCTTTTTCCACTTGGTAAGCTTATTTTTCCTCACTTCAGAATAACTTAAAACACTCCCAATGTTTAAACATAACTCATTCCCTGTTCTTTTGTAAGTCTCCCCACATAGCAAAAGTCTCCAAATATCTGATTTGAGTACAAAACTTTCCCTTCTTGTCAGTCAGGGCTAAATGTTTTTAATTCTGTCTCTTTTTTCCAGGAGCTGCACAAAAGCAGCAGCTACCCTAATGGAAAATCCACAAACCAGCCAGGTTCTGTGATACTTGTTACTCATTTTTGCTCTTTTGCTCCAATATTTCATATCAGACTGTTATCTCTCTCACAGACTCAGGTTCAACAAAGCTGTAACAGAAGTGGCATCACCAGAGACATCAGGACTGCAGAGTTACTACAGATTTCCTGGCATGAGGCAGAGTAGTTGACTATCTGCTGAGTACAGCAGAGGAGACCCCTCTCCAGGCAGAGGGGGACTACAGCATACATTTGGATCTGAAAGGTTCAAATGTTTCAGGTGATAACACTGGAATTCTCTTCTTTACATTGTCTACAACAACAACAATACAATAGTGGAAGAGAGACAAACAGGAGACAGAAGTCAGTCATTTGAATGAAACATGGATGGCTAATATTTGGAGATCAAGACACCACCATAGTGGAACTGTTGCTTCAAGCTTAAGTTTTTAGTGTAATTATGTGATTGTCAATAACTAAAGCCTGTGACTAGCTATTTTCATATTCTATTTTTAAATTTAAACTCCATTCTTCTCCTACTACAATGCATTTTAAAAACCAGCATTATAAAAAAGTTTGCTGTTAGGCTTTCAAATGCAAAGATAAAACATTCAACTTGTATCATTCTGAGTTTATATTTAGCCCAGAAACTCCACAATAATGACAAAACCAATAGGCCAAGACCACCTCTTCTCCATCATACCCCCTGGTAAATGAAAGGCAGGAACATTTCAGAATATCCTTTACTTCAAGTAGCACAGATCATAGCACTTGGCACATCACATATACTAGATGTTCGTGTTGCAATGGCAATTCAGCCCAACCTTTTTAATTAAAGTTGCCCACCAGCATGCTTCACTTTCCTCCTGGTTCAGTTTAGACAGTAATTTAGAGAGTTATGAAAACTGGAAAGAGAAGCACATGGGTTGAAGTGCCATAGAAATCCAATTAATACACTTAATTTGCCACAGTACCTTTCCAATTTTCTGGTTTGAGGTCCCGGTATATTATTCCAAGACTATGCAGATGATCTAAAGCAAGTGCTAATTCTGCCAGATAAAATTTAACATCATCTTCTGTGAACATCACCTGGAAAAGGAAAACAAAGTATTGTACAGGTAAAGTCTGCAAAGTTTACACAAGCACCAACTAAGCAAGGCTAATGGTGGGTTTGCAGAATGGTTCTTTAGAATAGTTGAATTCATTTCTATACAGAACCCTAGAAATGCAAATTTCTTGGTTAGACAAAAGCTAGGACTTTATAATCAACACAATTTCACAGTACAGACTTGAACAAGAACTTCTGAAGCCACTATGCTATTCTTTCTGAAAAACTGAGGTTATTTGCTTCCAATTCTTCAAGAGAACAGACAGACATGTTGTGGTGGGACTGAAAAATGTTGGAAAACATTTAAAAAATGTGACTACCTCTTTATTGGGTGTGACCATTTCATTTCCAGAAAACAAAGTAGTCCAAAAGCCTGAATTTCGTCTACAAAGTCAGAGAGACAAGAATATGCATTTGGTTTTGAGGACAAGTGCTAAGAGAAAGAAGTTAGAGTGATGATAAAAAACCCAAGATGTAACTGCAGAAAAGGGAGATCAAAGAGGAGACCAAGGAAATAGCCTACAAAAGAGCACAGGTAAAACCTCAGACATCTCTTCTGTTAGGAAGATAAATTTATCCTTGTTTATATTCAATGAAACAAACACGTCCCATTTATCTCAGCAAGAGCCACTGACAGAAAACAAACTTTTGAGAACTTAGAAAAAAATAATAGAAAAAATGTGTGCATGATTTGATTCTACCTCTGTTTCTCTGCAGTCTTTTTGTTTGTTTTGGTATTTTGTGTGTTTGGTTTAGACCTTAAGGCTAGTACCTTTCCAAACAGCATGGAGAGAAGAAGTAAAGAATTACCATGGGGAGCACAGATGAACATTATTTTAAGGAAGAAGTACAGAGAACAATATACTTTCTCCTGAGTAGTTTAAAGAGAGAAAGTAATATCAAAGCTTGTACAAAAGGCTGTTGCTGATGTTACTTCTACAAAAGAGCCAATATTTAGTACGGGCGCGTTCAGGAAGGGAAATCTTTACCAGCAACATTTAAAAGATCAAATAATGAAAGATCTCCTGAGGATGATAATACACCCACACCATCTTCTTTAAAAACACTGTTAGGAGAGATGAATTCCATGCAAACATCTATGGTGTAGACATCTACCTCTGAATTAATCACTTTTCCCTTTATATTCCATGGGGGAAAAGCAAGAATTTTCAGGCTGCAGTTCCTCTATCTATTTAATAGTATGTGAATTGTGATGGGATGACATTAATTGCACCCAGCATGCCCGTTTCAGTCCATCACTTATGAACAATGCTCTCAGATTCAGGTACCTATAATGAGTATTTCTTATCTAACCCTATTAAATCTTACAAAATTGGAGTGGTTCAAGGTGAAAAAGTTATCAGGAAAGCAATACACATTGGATATATTTATATCTCTACCTACCATGTATTTGTTGGAAGTTTTTGCACAAGTGATGCAAAAATTAAAAC
>VWZY01000179.1:47993-81355 GCA_013399075.1 Chloroceryle aenea
AAGCAAGTCACCAATGGAATTTCTAAAAAAAATAAACTGTACCTAGGTTAGTCAGCATTTCATTCCAGATTTTGGAAGCACAAAACCTGGATTTAAAAGGGCAAGTTAGCCACTGATGCATGTATTTTAATATCTCTAGGATCTCAGTTTAACAGGGAGAGTTTGCAAAAGAGTGACAAGTAAAATAGTGAAAGCAACATTACTTAAGCTGTGTCAGAGTGACAGAGAGCTGAGGTTTGAGCTATAGGAAATACTGGATCCTAAAGGGGAAATATAAACTGAAAAACAACAGCAAAACAACAACAACAAAAACCCCAAAACCAAAAAAAAACCCCACACACACAAACAAACCCAGAAAAAACTCAACCAGAAACTTCTCTTTTTTCAGTTTACTTTCTACATGACACGTTAAGATAACTGATCTCTGCCCCCCTCATCATCAGTATTTCATCACTGGCCATAAGATTAAAATTAAAAGCCTTATTCCCATCAATTTTGATTCAAATGGAAGCAATGCCATTGCATATGCTCTCTAGAGAGTAAATAAAGCAAGAATAAGCAAGAATTAAAAAAATGTGAATGACATATATTAAAGGTAAGAGGTTTTGGATAAGAATGGCTAGGCATAAACAGGTAACTGCTTTTAAACACCACAAATTGCTACAGATTCTCAGTCCTACAAAAAAAATTCAACACCATGCATAAAGTTAGCCCTGTGCTTTACAAGAGAATTACTCTATGGCAAGCCACAATCAGCATGCTAATTTTCTCTGATTCTCTAAACCACAAAGCCAATAATAGGGGTTTTCTTGACAGCATCCATTGTGAGGATGTAAAAATGCATTTTTTCTGCAACTCACCATAATGTAACTTGACAATAAAAGGATGGTTGACTTCTACTAGGATATCACGTTCCATCTTGGTCCGAACCCGATCTCGAACTACAAGAGAACAGGAACAAGATGAAATAAAGAACTACATTATCAGTTAGTATTTCTCCTCTATTTCCTTAGGTGCTTCACACTGTATCCCATAGTATTACAGCTGTCTGAAGGTCATTGTACTTTACACAGAAGAGATAGGAGAGAGAATTTATTTCCCAGTGGAGTTTTCTGGCAAGTCTGTATGTATTTCAATTTGCTTCTGTATAGGAAACAGCCATTTTCTCTGGTGTTGAAAAACAAGGAAGCTTAAAAAGTCATAACAAAGCAAACTTAGACCAAATACAATTATACTTTCATAAAGTTGCTTATACTGGATTAACTCATGCAAATAACTGACACTATTAAGTTACTGCTCAAGCTGCCCACGCTGTCCCACCGTGGTGGCTCAGAATGGGACTCTGCTCCTATGCCACTACAGACTACAACTGAGCATCACATGCAGTTGCCACAGATAAAGGGGCTGGCAATCCATGAATCCACGTAGGGTGGTCAGCTGAGAACACCTGCATCTGCTTCAGCTCTCCCAGGCAACTCCCCTGCCATTCCTGTCACTGCCTAGTCACCAACTGAAGCTCCACATCAGCCAGGACACAGAAAAAGTTCAGAGCTCTCAGAGATGAGAGCTAGTAAAGTTTGCTGCAGTGGTTTAAGATGTTTCATTTCTCTTTCTTTCCCTTATTCTATGGTTTGTTACTGCCCCTTTCCCAAATGATACAAGTTCCTGAAAGAAGCACCCCAAAGCAACAAAGTCCAGTGGGAAGCTGAAGCTGCTGGCATTCCCTGTACAGTTAGCAAGGCAGAGTTCTCAGATATTAAAACTAACAAGGCATGGAAAAAGCAGTCAAGAAGCAAAAGGGTCTTTCAGAAGTTTAGCTACCTTCTCTCTGAAACAGGCACACCCAATAACACAGCTACTTGTGAAAAGGTTATACAGATAAATTTTCATGAATGAAACTATCAAGTTTCCATCTCCCTGAAGAGAGATTCCAAAAATGGAAGCCCATGAAATATGTACCAGAGAAAACACAATATTTTAATTTTGACCTTTACATCTAGTCATGAAAATGTCACAAGATGTTTGTGTGAATTCACTGTTCCAAGGGTTCAGGGGAATGACAAAATTGAAATTCAGAATATAATTTTTTTAGGCAAATTCAGTTGAGGAAAACAAAACAAAACCCAACTTTAAGTGCCAATAGCTGTGCAACAGTCACATGGATAATAAAATGTATTTCTGAAATCTAGAGGAAGTCTGGATTTACAAAATCTCATCCAGAAAACAAAAAAAGCCTAAGGAATTGAGTTCATTTCAAACATTAGAACTAGCCTTTGTTTGACTTACCATCTGCCTGCTGTAGTTAAGTCAACGTGCTCTGGCTAATAGAGTTGCATTCTTAATAAAATATCCTCTCTGAATTTGATTTGTGAATCAAGCCCACTGTCTTTGATTATGAAGAGGCTTGATAAAGTTTGATTTTAAACCACAAAAATAACTATGGAATAGGTTTGAAAGATCTAAAGAACTTTTAACAAATCATTACTCGACGTTGCATTACTTAAAATTACACCACTAGATGTTAAAAAACTGCTGCAATTATGGAAAAAAAGAATTATGTTAATTTCATATTAAGGTTTCAACAGTAATTTTCATCTGCTTTCAAATCCACTCTTCCTAGAGCATGAATCACAATGAAAAGACACTCAAAAGCATCTGAAAATCCAGACAAAGTACTGAAACCTGTGGCATCCTCCTGTTAGTGTCACCTTTATGCCCAAGTCTTTTGCATCCTTGAACTCTTAGTGCCTCAGTCTCCTCTTCCAACCAAAAGTCAAGCTTCTAATGTCAGTATTTGTTGGTCTCTGCCATCTGTAGTCCACAGCTTGGACTGTAATTGTTACATGTAATGTTAATCTACAATCAAAAGGTGATGGAGAGAAGCTCTCAAAGGTCTTAAAAAAGCAACTGCTGAATGACCTTTGACTCCAGTCTTGGGCTATTAACAGGCTGAAGAATGAAAGGCTCCTGAGGGTATCTAAGTACCTTAAATGAGTGGAAATCAATTTCAGACAAATAGGAAGCAAATAATGAGACTAACACATGCCACAAACCACAGAGGAATCAAACCATAGGAAACTGTTCAAAAACACTTACACCCTCTGTACCAGTTTTAAGTGAAAGTGATGTATAATGAGATAAATATTCAGTACTACATCTTAGAAACAAAAAAATCATGTTCAACATTTTAGCAGAGGTTCACAGTTCAATGCAAGTTTTTGTTCTCTCCATTCTGTGAATATTTTGAGATGAGGTTCTATGTTAAATTTGATCAGTAACATAGGTTAAGTACTCTAAGTTGTTGGAACTATACCAAAATTACCCTTGAAATTTCATGCAGTCAATAGTTCAAACAACTAAACTTAGAAGTATTAAACAATTGCATCAATTAAGAAATTCACATTCTGATTAAAGGATTTGTGTGAAAGGTCACTTTCATATTCATCTCCAGTAAAAAAATATAATTCTTTTTTTCTAGAACTGAGATTTTTTTCTAGTTCAAGCTTAGTTACTGATACCATTCAAGACCAAAACCATCCAGGAAACAAATCAATTTACAACTCATTTTTTCTTGAGGTAACTTTGATGATTAACTTAACATTTTATCAACTATACTCTGAAGCCAGAACAGGTGTCAAATTTTGGGGAAAACATACTCTATACTTTTGGTTTAGAGAGAGAGAAGCTCTTTAGAAACAAACCAGCTGATATAATGTGCTTTTAAATATCATGACCTAAATATAAACTGAGCAAAAGGTATTAGCTGTATCCTTGGTGACACACAGCAAATGCAAAAAGGAAGGATATTAAGTTTCAAGGAACAGCTTGGGAGCAAGTCAGGTGGCAGATGTAACACAACTACTCTGTTGGACCACTGACACTAATGAACTTAGCATGGAGAGAAACCTACCTTCCCCTACAACTTTCAGTCCAGTTTACCTGACCCTTCTGGGCTCACAACACAAGGCAGTGTATTGTGCTATTCCTCTTTCACAGAAGAAAGTTCTAAGACACAATCTGTAGCACAGCATGTGTGTAAAGATTGAAGTTTTAGTAAAATGGCCCTGGTATTTCTTTTTCCCCCCTCTCCTCTCCCTTTCTAAACAGTGCTTACCTTTCAGGGTGGCCTTTTTCAATACCTTCATTGCATAAAGCTGTCTAGCATCTGATCCTGAGATTTTTTTGACAAGAAAGACCTGCATTGAAAGAGAAAAAGAATTATTAAAAGAAAATAAGGGCAATATACTTAAAACTCAAGTAGTTAGTATTATTTCAATGAAATTCAACCTCATTATTGTTCACCTGAATGCTACTGTTAGGTTCTTTGATGCTTTCAGATTCTGCAAAGCCAAACAAAAATTTCCTTGCATTTTTTGCTACTATTCCTTCATTTCATAATCTAAAAAGTTCATTCAAGACAGTCTGCCAAATTAGTTTGGGTTTAACTGAATTCATTTCAGTGAGTAAAAGAAAGGATGACTTTGGATTCTCTCAGAAGTTCGGACAAATCTGAAACATAAAATTCAGCTTTTTAATATTAATCTCTAAATAGTTTTATCCTATTAAAATTCATGAGATGGCATAGCAAAAGCACTGATAATTGTCAGACATGTGTACAGGGGTTGATCCAGAAAGTTACTTGAATCAATGCACAAAACATTCGTTAAGATTCATCTAGAGATTACCAGAACATCATCAGGAGACCTTGAAAAGCAGGCAGGCAGAATTAGTGCTGTGTAATAGTAATAGTCTTTGTAATACTAATCTCTTTTGCATAAAGGATAAAATAATTGAGGACAAGACTGCCATTTCTGCAATAATTTGAGTCAGCTACTCAGGCTATTTTTGCTTTTTCAGAACTTTCCCCCTCACCCTCATTGAATTGAGGGATATCAATCAAGTAAAAGTTTATTGGAATTTTCATTTATTAGCTTACGTTTCCTTGCCCCTGAATGATTTACTTCTCCTGATCTGAAGATTTCCAAACAAAAACTTGGTTATGATTCTGGATGGAATGAAGTATCACAGGAAAACACCTTTGGAATCAGGTTTCTCAGTGAATTCTTACTAGTTTTGAGGACCAAATTCTATAGTTTCTAAACATCCTGATTTCCACTGGAATTGCTACCCCAATAATGTGACTAACTATAACTTCCTATCACCAAGGAAGAATTGTACCACACATTCTCATCTTCCCCCAATCTCCAAGATACATTTGGCAAAATATTGTAGTTTAACATCACAATCAGAACTGCAATTAATGCTGAAAATGGATGTGAAGGCTCTGTTGTCACAGGGTACATCATGTTTAGTAACTCTTATTGCTTAAAATGAATTCTTTACAGCCAGCTACAAAAATTAACTCTGCCTATAGCTTCTGTACTGGTGATGATCTGCCATTAAGTTAGCAACCATAATACTTTTCATATATATCTATAAAAATAAAATCATTCAACCCTCACCCCCTCAAAGATAAAGAAAGAGTTATTGTGGTGGTTTGACCGTGGCTGGGTGCCAGGTGCCCACTAAACTGCTCTATGGGATTCCACCTCCTCCTCTCATCTGGACCAGGGGGAAGAAAATAAGATTAAACTTGTGGGCTAAGACAAAAGCACTTTAATGAAGACATAAAACAATGTCGTGCGTGGAAGCAAAAGGAAAAAGATTTATCTCTACTTCCCATCAGCAGGTGATGCCTGGCCCTTTTCAGAAAGCAGGGCTCCAAAAGTGTAGAGCTTGCTCCAGAGGACAAGAAAATACCCTCAGAATAGTTCAGCTGATGTCATATGGGGGGNTATCAGCACCTCTCCAGCTCTCAGTGCAGAGCACAGCACTGGGAGGGCTGCTGTGGGGAACATTAACTCCAGCTCAGCCAGACCCAATACAGTTATAGAAAAATGACATTTCATTTTAACAGTGAATAACCAATTATTTCACAGGAAGCCAATTTTTCCATGGAACTTTGAGATCTCCATATTATACAAATTAGAGAAAAATTGCTTGGAAAAGATCTGCCACAATTACAGTGGCTAGTTAGCACTAATTTAGAAAGCAGCTTTCACTTGCAACATTGCCTCAATGCAAGATGGTGACTGTTCCAAATATTTCACTCCCAATATTCTTCAGTGCTATGCTCCTGGACAGTTGCCTCCACGAGAGGTCAGTTACCAACCTTTCCAAAGGATCCTTGTCCTAATACTTTCAGAAGTTCAAACTGTGAAGGGTCTGCTTTCTCATGTCCTTCCTTTACATGGTGAGTTATTGCAATTTCCTTGATATTTCCTTCTTCCTGACAGAGGAAAAGAGCAGAATAAATTTAGGTTAGTGGTGCATCTTCCTAAAATGTTTATAAATTCACATTATGTTGAAAAATACAACTACCACTGACTATAACCAACTACATGCTCCCAAATATTGGTAAAAACCACTGACACTATTCACATATTTAAGACACACACACACACAATTTTATCTGTTACAAAAGGCAGTTATTAGCTCAGCAACAATGTGGATTGAACTTCCTGTCAGCTTCAGGGACACAAACTAACCATGTGGGGACACAGCTTTAAAAGCATCAAAAAGTGTAACAAAACCAAGAAGTAAAGATATTAACATGTTCTCTATGCACAAACAAAAATTATTTTTGAATGCAATGCAATTATTATGCAACCAACTTTCCAATGGTTATTTTGGGCACCCTCTAAAATAAACCCCAACCCAGCACTTCACATTCCTGATACTAAGAGAATATTCCCAGTCTTCACAGTTTCTCAGGGTTCTGATACTCTACAGCCCTTATAAGGCAGAACCAATCCAACACTGTTTTAAACAAAATGGAACTTGGATCATTTCCTACTTTAGTAGCTTGCCTATAACTGTCCTGGTTTGAATGAGAACAGAACTAATTCTGTTCAGGGATTTTACTGTTCAGCTCAGTTTCTGCTAACTCCCTGCACTGTCTGCAGTCAGCAGCCTGTTCGCAGACAGTGTCTGCTGCTGGCAGTGAGAACACCCCATAGGTAGAGTTACTGCCAAGGGTTGGTGTGCAGCCCAAGGCCACTGCTGGATCTTGTGTGCCACACTGGGGGGTGCAGAAAATAAAAGGGACCCCACGGAGGGAGGAGCAGCCAGGACAGGTGACCCCAAACTGACCAGTGCTATATTCCATCCCCTGTATGCCATATTTAGTAGAAAGCTGAGGGACCACGAGGTTCAAGCTTTGCTTCTTCTCTTCAGTGGTCAGCATCCAAGGGGGACTTTGTCAGTTCTGCCTTTGATCCTGATCAGGGTGTTCCTGAATTCAGCACCAGAATCAACTCAGTCTGGGACTTCACCAGCATCAGTGGTGACAGTGACATAACTGCCATCAGGGAGGGGGTTCAATACTGGTTTTGCATATATTTGTGTATATTCCATTTTATTATTAGTATTTTGATATTTCATTCAAGCTGTTCTAGTTTCCTTTTCTAGTCACTAAGTTATTCCCCTTTTCCCTTTCTCTTCCCCTTTGGGGAGGGAGAGGAGTTAACAGAGAGAGCATCTGTTATAAGCCTTTCACATTGTAAAAAAGAGATCTCAGTCAACTTCACTAATTGTATTAGTTGACAGATGCTGTCATACAGTAAGCTGAAGAGAAGCCAACTGTCCAGTCAGGTACTGAATTTTTCTTAAGCTCTCCTTCTGATCCTGTCCTGATATCTGAAACCAAAACAAAACACAGCCAAACCAAACTAAAACACACCCAACAAACCAAACAACGTAACCGTCCCATGGCAGGAATTACAATTAAATTAGATTGGTTATGGGATGATGAAAGACTCCAGTCCTCCTCTCCTTCCCTACATTCCCCAACAGCTTTCACACCACTGCAGGCACTCGTTCACCAGTGATTTCACCGTTGCAATGGTGGGATCTTTTGTTTCTCTTACTTGTAAGTTTAGAAAGCTCTCTTTTCTCAAGCCTTATACCACAGCAATATATAAATAAATGTCCCAAGATGAAATTTTTCTAGCCACACAAAGGCCCTTTTCACACCAGAAAGTAGAAGTGTCACAAAAAGCCCCATTAAAAAAAAACAAAACATGCTGTGTTAGTCAACTTAAAGTGTTAGCTTCCGTTATCACAAAACTAAATATAGAATACAAGGAAACAAACAGAAGGTAACATTACTCTGGGTCTCCTTAACATTTCCTTAACAATATAATAGTGTTAAATCAACACTGGCCTGAAAGGGAAGTGAGTGACAAACAAGTCTGGGTATGAATTTAAACCACCATTATTTCAGAATAACTTCCTGTACTGACACAGTTTGCAAGTCAGAATTATTTTGGTCAGTAAGTCAGGGTAAGTAAGCTCCAAGTAATGTACCTTGTAATATAAGTTTAAGTACAGGAATGCATAAATACATAGGAAAGTACATTTCAAGGACTATATTGCACAGACACAGCAAATCTAGAAGGAAGAAAAGGAAAGGGGGAAAAAAGGATTCACCAGCACCAAGGGTGACTCATTTTTCTCTTTGGGAATCAGCTGCAAGTTAGAATAGAAAACATGCTTGTCAAATAACATAAATAATTAAAATATACACACCTTCTAGGCATGTAGTGACTATTTAACAATTATTAGCTTATTAAAATAATAGCCTAATCATGTTACTGGGAAAAAAAATCCATATTTTAGGCACTTAATGAACACTAAACAATCACTTTTGTTCTAGTAACTCAATTTTTGTGAATTTCTCTTATGTTCACTTTTTAATTCAAGACTAAATTGACTCTGCTGTAACAAAACACTTTTGTTTCTGAGATCTTATTACTGGAACAACTATTAGATATGTATGAAGAGGAAACTGGACTTCACACCCTAAAAGAAGTAGAAAGAGAGGTAAGTATTTCTCAGTAGTAACAAAAGAAAAGCAAGAGAAAAATGTCACTTTATCTATACACCCAATCTTCTGCAATTCCTCTTTCAGATTTGGGTATTCTCTGGAGGAGATCAGAAAGCAGCTCAGTGGGTAAAGCAGTGGTCCATACAGAGCAGGGTCTAACAGAGCACTGCTGGCTTTATACAGACCAAGGTTAACTGCAGACCTTTTTCTGAGCAGTGTCTTCTCACTAGAACTGGAAAGCTGGTCTAGGGCTGGTCAACTGTGCTCTGAACTGCTAGGAGAGCTGCCAGTATCATCCACAATACCATTCCTATCATCCTCACAGGCTTGGAATTCCCACCTCTTTCTTTACCTATTGGCTTGAGTACTAAGATTGGAATTATTAATATTTTTTTTTAATCATGAATACAGCAGCAAGGAGAGTTCATAACCCCTTTACCTCCAACTTCCAGTTCCTGGAGATAATTTGACAGTGGTATGAAAGGAAAAACAAGTAAAAGGGGTCAGGGAGAAAATTCTGGAGTCTGAGCTGAAACCATCTGTAGACACTAATAGAGGATTGCCAGACATGCACTTACAACAGCTAAGTACTGAGAGTGCCACATAAGGTAGATTCTTATGACACAGCCTAAATATGATAAAGTTAAACACAATACACATTAGAATTTAAACAGCACCTAAAAAGCTCAAAGTATTCTTAGTCTACATTTTTTAAAATATAAAATACAAAGAAAAGTCAACATAAATGAATTAAAACCAGTGTATGTTCTGACACCAACAAATTAATCCTCAAGCAAAAAGCTCTGTCCAAATCATCTAAATAGAAATAGATGGCACAGGTTCCAACTTCTGCTCTTATTTGCATCAGGAAGAGGAAAGCTAAGAGAAATAAGGAACATTAGCACATCCAAACACCACAGGGGTCCTGCTACACTTAAAATTCTCAGTTTCAGGTTCTTGAATAAATGCATAATGAAAGTGTGAACATGCACAATGGCAAGTGCCTGACAGAGGAATACAAAACACCGGGACAGAAAGGAGAATTTCACCAAGAAAGTTACCTTATTCTCAAGGATGTGTAAGAACTTATTCTTAATTTAAGCAGAACATCAAAGAGTAAGCTCATATGTCACGTTTGGAGAGCTTACTTAGGAAAGGTATCCCCAGAAGACAGATTCCTCCTTTTCTGGGGACTCAAAATGACATGAGCATGAATAGAAATCTATTAAATACTTAACTCTTTATTAGAGCATACCTGAGATAACTGTTATTAAAAGAGCAGTTAGTTCAGATTCACAGGTGAGATAAAGATGAGTATACACAGTTCAGTGTGCCAAAAGTCTAAGTTTAAATCATGTATGGATTACACTAATGGGAAAAAAAAAAAAGAGCAGCAACTAAAGATTTACAGCAGTAGCAATAATCCAGAACAGAAAGATTGACTGCATCACCTCTGCTGTCAGCTTCAGGGAAATTAAACTGAAATCAGACAAAGCAAAGAAAGTTAACCAAAGCCAACATACCTAAATGTGAGATCCCTCACAAAGATATGCTGGCATAACAAGTCTGGGGGTTGGAGGAGGATGGAAGGGTTTTATTTGATTATAACACTGTGGTGTTTAAAAAAAATATTTATGTATATAAATTTGGGGTCAACTCTGACTAGAACAACAACAACTGAGAGTTTATTTCTATATATCTAATGTATCTGCTATGAATATGTCACAGTTTAGGGTCACAGCAGCCTACTAGACCTATAACAGATGCTCTGTTAACCCCCCTCTATTCCCAAAGGGGAAGAGAAAGGGAATAAGGGAGAGACTGAGCGATAAGAAAAGGAAACTAGAACAGCTTGAATGAAAATGAGGAAGATAATAGTGGTAAGAATGGAATATATACAAATCTATACAAAACCAGTATTGAACCCAACCCCCCCATGGTAATGACATCACTGTCACCACTGGTGCTGTGGAGCAGGCACTGGGGAAGCCCCAGACTGGGCCCAGAGGCAGATGGGAGCTGTGCTCAGGAGCTGGATTCTGGTACCGGATTCAGGAACACACAGATCAGGATCAAAGGCAGAACTGACAGAGTCCCCCTTGGATGCTGACCACTGAAGAAGTGAGAAAGAAGCCAGATGATGACCCAAGCAGTACCCTCCTCATCCCTCAGCTCTGTACTGAATACGACCTACAGGTGCTGGAATACTTTGTTGGTCAGTTTGGGGTCACCTGTCCTGGCTGCTCCTCCCTGCAGCTGCAGCCTTTTACTTTCTACNGGATCAAAGGCAGAACTGACAGAGCCCCCCTTGGATGCTGACCACTGAAGAAGTGAGAAAGAAGCCAGATGATGACCCAAGCAGTACCCTCCTCATCCCTCAGCTCTGTACTGAATACGACCTACAGGTGCTGGAATACTTTGTTGGTCAGTTTGGGGTCACCTGTCCTGGCTGCTCCTCCCTGCAGCTGCAGCCTTTTACTTTCTACACCCTGCAACACAGCACACACGATCCAGCAGTGGCCTTGGTCTGCACACCAACCCTTGGTAGTAACTCTACCCATGGGGTGTTCTCCCTGCCAGCAGCAGACACTGCCTGCTCTCTTCAGACAGTGCAGTGAGTTAGACGAACTGAGCTGAAAAGTAAAATCCCTGAACAGAATGAGTTCTGTTCTCACTCAAACAGGACAGTATCTATAGATTTAGGCTTTTTGAAAGAACACTGCATTTATTTTTAACATGATAAAACTCTTCCAAAGGACTGGAATTATGTTTCTGCTGACTCTGACTCCTGTTATTGTGGAAAATGGGTGTTATTAGTCGATGACAAAAAACATAAAAGGGGGAATAACAGTGTTTAAAGGCTAAACAAAAGAAATAGCTCCTTTACCATACCTGAATTTCACCAGAAAACTTCTATTGAATTCAGTAAAGGTTTCTAAGAAAATGGTCTTTAAAAAAAGTTCCAATATGCAGTTCTTACTGTGTGAGATACACGATGAATAGCTGCATCCTAGCAAGCCCTTTGTATCAGGAAGGGGATATTAAAAAATAACACACAACATCCGTATTCTGTTCATAAAAGGGACAGAAGTGGCTGCAAAACAAGCTGCATATTCAGTTTACCACAAAATGAATACTGCCTAGGTGGAGGTGAAAATCTCCTCTGAAGTGCAATGAATTTCAGCTGGAAGACAACTCGGCACTGATCAAAGAACTTTTCCCACTTGCTACCTCTATGAAATGTAGAGGGAAATACAACACCCAACCTGTAACATCTGAATAAAGGGTTTCACTCAGAGAGAGGCCACCTATCAACCTCTTCTGCATCTAACAGGGACTGAAGTTCTGAAATAATCGACATAAAAAAGGAACAGAACCTCTGACCTTTATGACAGTGTCTGGACAAAAAAATATACCATTGTATGTTTGCTTTTGGCATTATGAAGAAACTTGCCCCTCAGTGGGGCTTTTAAATAAACTGTGTTTTTCTAATAAGAGGCACAGCCATGGCTATAAATACTGGAGTTCATCAAAACCCACTGGGAGGGAAACAGGGCATATGCAACAGATCCTCAGGCAAGTCCTGTATTCAGGGAAAGTGCTTTCTGGGTGGCAAATATTGTTGACATGCTGCCCAAAAACTGTAAAAATGAGATTAAGACTTTTACTGAAGGAGTCTCCTCGACACCCCTGGGCAGCCTGTTCCAGTGCTTGGTCACAGTGAAGATGTTTTTCCTCATGTTGAGGTGGCTCAATCTTCTCTTCTCCAGGCTGAACAGCCCTGGGGTTCTAAGTGTTATATATTGCCATTACCATATAGACTGAGCACTCCTGTGTCCACCCTTACCCAGGTTTCACCTTTATCTCTTAATACTGTAATTCTCTTTACAGTGTTAAGAGGGTATAATCAGAAGCATCTTCTATACATTTTTACTTATGGACTTAGTTATGACTTAATTTGCCCCTTAGGATAACCAAGAGTTTGTTCAGATTCTTCACCATAAAGTGACCTTCCACCTTCTGGTCTTGCAAGGTCTTTGCCAAAGCATTTTTTTATTCTTAATACTTATTTTTAATATGATTTTGGAAGCCCTTGCATCCCTGCTAGACAGAAACAATGGATTCATTTCACACAGCATAGAGGGCTATAGCCACATAGGAATTCTTGCCATAATCTTCCCTGCCCCAACCTGCAGAGACTGCAGTTGCTAAGGCACCGATGGTGAGGCTGTGTTCTGCTGAGTGGTCAGGGGTATTCCTGTCCTTTCAGAGTCACTCCCCCAAACTGTGCAAGATTCTTTGTTCCCAATACACCACTTAGCACTGAACTTTGCCAGTACTGGTATTTGTAGAAGAATCCATGAAGAAGTGTTGGTGGGATCCCACAAGGAACTCTCCCAGGACCTGTTTCATGAATATTTTCTTTTTAAAGTCACATTGTAAAGTGGCTTCAAAATCTCTTGTATACATGTATTTTAGTAATGAGAATTTACATACAAGAAGCAGCCAGCCTCAGGATTGTGAGAGTACACAATTCTGTAATTTCAGCTGACAAAGTCAGGAAGCAGAATGGAAGCAGCAGCTTTGTTTTCACCCCTCTCAATCTCTCTCTCAGGCAGGTTTTGCTTCCTCTAGACACATGTATGTACTTGAAGCACATGCACAGTACAAGTGAAGATAAGGCAGCAAACAGAAAAATGGATTCCTAGCAAGTTACTTAACAGTGCTCCAACCACAGTTGCAGGTTTCCTATGTTAATCTTCATTTTACTTATCAGAACTCAGCTGAACATTACTGTACAGGGCAAAACACTTTGATGACTGTCACAGGCATAATGATGTTGATTCCTGTAAGCAAATAGAAACAATTTCTAAAATACTAACTGTGACATTAAACCTTGGTGCTGAACTATGTTCTGTAAAGACAGTAAAACCTTGCTGGCTATAGCAAGTGATTTGAAAAGGATGACTCAGTGTTGGCACAGTTCCCCAGCTCATATACATAATTTCCTTTTCCTCCCCTCCCTTGAGTCAGGAAGTCTCCTAGATGCATTTTTACTTTCCCAACTTGTTACAAATTTAGGATGAAATTTCAGTATTACCTGAAGAAATAAAAGCCACATGAGCTATGATTTTTGAATTATAAAAAGGTAACCAAGTTTCTTTAACCTTTTGTGTTAGGGCTTAGGGAAATTTTTAATAACATAAGAAACTGAGTTTAAAAATGTGAGGAGTACACCAGCCAGGGTATTTTTTGACATTTCAGATACACTCTATATATATGAATACATTCTATATTTATTACACTCCTACCTTTACATTCAAAACTGCCTTTAAAAAATAGAAATTCAATGTCCAGCAAGCATTTCACCATCTCCCATGACTTCAGTATGCAATGCTAGTGAGCTAAAGCATGGAATTAAAAACATTCCTTGTATCTGTGACTAATATTCGAGTCACTTAATAGAACTAATGATTACTTAAATGCTCATACACAAACAATTATCCCCAAAAGGTGATTAAAAATGCTGCTTTTGAAGTAGCAATTATTGTAATACAACAGAAAGCAAAGCACAGCCACACATAAAATTACATCAAGCTGACTTAAGGATGTTCTGGGTATGTTGCCTGATTTTTACTAGTGCCAAAGAAAGAATAGAGATGAAGGAGGTTCTAATTAATGTGAACATTTGAAGTTAAAAAACAGTTTTCCACAATATATGTATTTGCTTCTTTTAAAAAGATGGAAAAACTTGCACTTTCAACTGACATCAAATTATTTCTTGCAGGTAGCATCTATTGTTTAGCCTGACAGAAAATCAGATTTCCTAAAAGCAAACTCTATTTACTAATGTTTAGCTTCAGGGTTGTGGAGCTTTTTTAATTTTTAAATTCAGTCTGTAAGAAAAATAAAAATGACAATGCATAGAGATAATAAAGAAAAATCACTGTATTTTTATTCCTTACTCCCTACACTTTCTACTCTTGACCATTCCTGTCTTTATACTACAACAAGTTAGAGATCTAGAAGGATGTGTATGTCCACACTTGTTCCAGGGAGCCAATTCACTTAGATAATGAAAACAGCAGACCTGGTTACTGAGCCTGAACTCCTCCCATTCTTTGGTGTTACAGATGAAGCAAGATAGGAGGCTGGAGGATGAGTCCTGTTCCAGAGTAACAAGTTACAGAATAGATGAGGCCCTTTGGATAAACACGGCTGGCCAGGCTGGGAGGGCAATTCTGAAGATGCTTTCCCTCCTCAGAAGGAAAATAAAAAGGCCAGGACAGAGGTAATACTACTCCTGCCTTACCAAGGAACTGAGGAATTCCTATAAGCATTTGAAAAGCAGTTTTGTAATGCAGTTCTCTTTTGATCAAGCATCAGGGAATTATCTCCTGAACTAGACCGCTCATGTCAGCATTGGAACAAAATAATCATTGGGTGGAACTGTCACTTCCCAGGAACTTTTATCAGAGTTTTATTCCTGTTTTGCAAGCACTAACATTTCAAAGCATTCAAAGTTTAAAAGTTAATCAATTATTAAAAAGCAGCCAAACCCACACATTCAGCACTACCCTGTGAAAGCCATGACTCCTCTTTTATTAAGGAAATATCCAAATACACTCTCAAATACACATGAGCTGAAAACCTTTAGCTTGATCTGCACTGTCTAGCATTTTTAAATCAATAGAATTTTAAAGACAAAAAAAGGAAAATGCCCTAAGTAGATAAAATACTGTCATTTTTTCACCAGAGATTTCTAAGAAATACCATTCAAGTTGCCTGCTGGGAAGAACTCTCATTCAGAGCTGTAAGGTGGTAAATGTTTATTATTTCACAAGGGTTACATCAACCCCCCTGTATATCAGGCAGCTTATGTTCTATGTTTTACATGCACACCTTCTTTTAGTGTTTCAGTTATGGCAAGCAAATTCAATTTAATTTTCTAACACATACTGCAGAGTTTAAAGCAGTGAAGATGCTGAGACAGTACACGAGGAGGGGTTTTGGTTTCTGGATTTATTTTTTCCACTGAAAAGTATTTGCAGTCTTCCATTATGAGAAGAAAATGTGATTTGTGCTTCAAAAATAAGATGCTCTGTCACATTGCACGTTACATGGATTGGTAAATAGTTCAGAAACAGGGCTTGGGATACTACAATTCACTAGAAATATTTCTCAACTTAAAAAAAACTGTTTATATTTTAAGTATATGCTCAACAAGGCAAATGGTACAAATTAAATGTCTGCTAGGACTAAATTACTTAAAAGTTGAAGTAACTATAACATTAATTGTAATGTAAGAGTGTCACTATTCTTAAATCCATTTTCAGAAGTAATTTAAGATATCAATAAGCCCAAATTATTTTAACTGTCACTTCACACAATCATATTATACAGATTAAAGGACTACATGAAAATGTAGCTATTAAAGTAACCACTAGGGATTAATTTTGAAAATACAAACATTGTTAGTAAAACTAGGCTCTCAGAGAGGAAACAACGTACAGCTAAGCTCCCATTTTTCTGGAGAAAAATAGTTTTACAGCATTTATATACAGGTAAAAATTTCCCAGTGAGGCTAAATCATCAACAGGTACCTTACACTTCTAGCAAATATGAGTGTACCACCACCTTTTTTTCCCCTCCCCTAAAGAAAATACAACAGGCTTTGTATACAAACAGCAGTGACAAACTAAAGTTGCTTTGAAATTAGAAGCTTCATCAAATTTCCCCTTTTTCCTCTAATTCTGTTAAACAAGAAACTGAGCTCACCTGCATAGAACGAACACGCAGAGCCAGAAACTTAAACATGACTAAGAAACCATAATGTTTCCATTTTCTGACTGAGGGATCACAAGCCTAGGAGGGAAGAGCAAGCCTGGTGTTTTTGCTGTGACCAGCTGTTCCGGCAATTAGAAAATTTCCTGTCAGGCAAGTCAGACACAGTTGGGGGGTGGGGAGAGAAAAGAGGGTGGGGAAAAAAAAGGGAAAAAAAAAAAGGAAAATAGACATTGATTTCCCCTGCCCCTCATGTGAGTGGTACTCATATTGCTGCTGGTGTAAAGATCAGCAAGTATTTTAGGTGCTACAGGTAGTAACTTGTGTTTTTATGAATTTTAACTGAATTTCACAAGATATTTTAAGAAGATACATCTCATTAGTTCTTAAACTTCAGTGCAGAGAATGTGGTATGTGTATGCTTAACGACTACTTTGATTTCCTAGAGTTGTCAGAGGACCCAAGTGACCTTGCACATCACCCTTTGAAACCCTGCACACAGAAAATGCTCCACAGATGTTAGAGAGGTTAGGCCAAGGCAGACTGCAGAAATTATTTGAATTGGATCACTCAGTTCCCAGGTCTGACTTAATGCACCAACATTATGTTGCTCTGTAAAGAGTGAAAGAGCTCTGAAGGTAATAACAAAGCTGTCTTCCACTATTTAAATAAAAACAAGACAAGGAAACAAAAGAAACCTCCAAACTGCCTCCCTGGATTGGGTTTTAACAGATATCTGGATCACGGAGGGTTTTTATGTTTTAATTCCTCTTCAGGAGACAAAGCCAGCAACTTAAGTGACAGGAAATTTTGCTTTTATCTATCTCTGTACCACATCCTGTCTGCCTACAGTATCAGTTTCTAACTCTGCCATTAAAACCTGGATTAGATATCTCCCCAGTGTGAGCAAAGACCCTCTTGCTCAAATGCAGATGTGAAAGAGAGACCTTGGCTTTATCAGGATCCCACAAGCAAGAAATGTGCCTTTTCTGTGTTCTCTTCTACTCTGGATCTGTCTGTCACATCCACAGGGATGGATCTTTCCTATTCCATGTAGTGGATATACACCTCAAGAATTAGTTTGACAGAAATGTGGTTGTTTATGCTTTGAAGACTCAAATTTCAATTCAAAACCTGGAGATCATTCCAACTCTTTGCCTTGCCTTGTCAAGAACATGTATGAATGCACTAGCCTTTTTGTGAGCAGGAATCTCCAAAGCACTAAATTAATCTCTGTGGTAGCAAGAAGAGCTCAAAGCAGAAATGGAGAGTAAGTGGCAAGACCTACACTAACTACAAGGTCCTTTAAAGATGAAAAGATAAGATACTGTGGGCAAATAACCATTTTCTTATCTTTTTGCTATAAGGATATGAGTATTCTGCTGCAAATAAACTGTATCTGCTCAGGATGAAAGGAATGAGGCATTTGAACTGCACCATTTGTACAATTACTAACTACTGCTCTCCCCAAACTTTGATGTGACTTCCCAGTGAAGTACAAAGCACAGTGCTCAGGGGTCACTGGGGTTACTTCACAACAATAGTTCTCCTATAACTGACATGGGTCTGCAGCAGGTGGGAGAAATTTCTTTGTGTTCTGGGAGAATAAAGCCTGCATGGTTCCCAAAGAACACTACCAGCCAACCAGAAACATTAAGATATATTCTACATAATTCATTTGGAGAAGCTCTGCAAAGAGAGTTTGCTCTTTCAAATATTCCTTCATATGAGAAGGAGAGGGGTTAGAGAGCAGCTGTTCCCAATGGGGAAGGACAAACTGCCACAGCAAATTGCTCTCCTTACCTTGAAGTCTCTGATAAGGATTTCTATGATACGTTTATTATGAAACACAACTGTTTCCAAAACAAAAGCAATTTGCTATGCCCAGGGTGACAGTTCTGTCAGTTGCAGAACTCCACTGGTGCAGTGGATTTCCTCCTCCAGAGCACAACTACCAGATGAGTTCATCTCCCATTTTCCTCTCCCCTTTTTTAAAATTGGATGCTCTGAATTTATAGAAACTAAGAGAAAAGTGTCACATTTGCTGTCCAGCCATTGAAGAGAAGGGGGCTCACAGCCTCCACAGAGTGAGCTGAAAGATCCTAGAGGGACTCTGGGAGCAGTACAAAACATAGGGGATTTCATTGGATTTACTGAATAAAATGTGCATGCTCTGGTGGGATGCTCTCTTTTACACACAACCAAAAAAAGCTGAAGCATTTCATCTTCGAGGAATCCATTAGGTAGACTAACAATCTTCCTACACTCTCATTCTGAGAGGAGTAATAATGCAAATGAAGTCTTTCTGCTGATAGACATGCAAGGCTCTGTAGCACAGATTGCCTTCAGTTACCAGGAAAAAGCAAAGATGGAGTACACAGATGGAATGGAAAACCCTTCATTTGATGGAGGTCAGCAGGTGAGGAGCAGAGAGCTACTTTTTGGAGTTTTCAGAAGCAGAATAATATATTTTCCTTCGTAATAAATATGTCTGTATAGCCAAAGCAGCAATATTCTGTTAATTGGTGGTGTGGCAGTTTCCATCTGCTAGTTTACTGGCTTTTCAGGGCTACCATCTGTTTCCTCTTCACGTACAAGTAAGCAGCCTGACTTGCAATGTTGCTTCCACTCTCCAAATATTCCATTTTTGGACCAAGATGAGGACAGGATGCTGCACCTAAGACACTAGGTGCAAAGTGAGCCACTCAGAAATTCCATCAGAAGGCATCAATAAAGGAGGTTTACTATAAGCTTGTCCTCAACACCCAGTAATATCTTGGGCAGGGGGGGAGATGGAGATATTCCAGAGCTTGCCTTCTTTATATGGGTTTGGTACCTAACAGGTTAACATCAGAGCTGTGCATTGTTGACAAGGATATGGTAGTTTCTTACAAAGGAAAATAGGGGCACTGAGAAGAGAATAAATGGGTTCAAGTTCCACAGATGTAAATGGTTTGCCTGGGAGAGTTACTTGATTAAGAATCAAGTTATTTGATTGCAAAATAGAATTAAATACATATGTATGTACATATATTTAACTATATTTAGTAGAATTCATTAAAAGTTAGGTAAGAATTACAGACCATCTTGAAGTTTGAGGTCAGTATTTGCTACACAGATTGTTTCCCAGTGGACACTGTCTCATATGGCCAGGTTGCTGCCCAGCTTTCACAGAATCAACTTACTTCACAGCAAGGAACATGGCATTATACTGAATTATGTAATGTTATGGTCCCAAATAACTGCATTGCTGTAGCTGTAAAGAAGCATCCTCAGTTTGATTTCCATATAAACAGGTAATAATTACACATTCAAGAATGTGGAAGCAATGTGAAAGAATAACTGGACTGTATACCTCACCTTTCAGTAAACCCAGAAATATTAAACTGCCACTGGTTTACTACTGGTGAGCTACACAAGTAGCTGCTTCAGCTAAAATTAAGTATCAGTCTGTAAAAAAACCCTTCTGTAATATTTAAGAAATTCTAGCTGCTTACAACCTCTACCACAGAGCCAAGAATCTACATCAAAAAAAGACAAAAATACACACAGAGGAAATTTAAGTGTGAAGATTATACCAGCAAAAGGAAAACAAACATATCAAAATGGTTCCTTATAAACTCTTCTATTAAAACACTGGCTGGTGAGAGAAGGTCTTAATTTTCATCTCTCCTGACTGCAAAGAGATGTTTTATTTAAATTCTAATAGAGAAAAAAAACCAAACCAAACCAACAAACCCTTTCAACTACTGACTTTTCTTTACAAGCATTTCTTACACCTAACTTTACTTTTGACCAAAAGAACAGGAATGTAATAAAATTTATCTTCTGATATGTAGAATACTAGAGAGATTTCCTGCGTAGGTAGAACTGTATCCTAATACTTAAGCTTTAACACTTATTTTAAATTTCTTATCTGATTTGCATTATCAGCATACACTTGATACAGCAAAAGGATGCAGCATTTCAAGTCTCCACAGAACCATGGCAGCTCTCTCTCCTCAACTTGCACACCTTAGACACCAAAGTTTTGTTCTCTTACCTGATGTAGTAGCACATGCTAGTCCTGTTCACTCTACTGACCTCAGTAACAGCAGAGAAAGGTCATAAATTGTCAGGGACTATGCGAGTGCTCTACGCTCATTTCAGTGCAAAGGTGAACAGAAGAACTTAAATGAGTTTCAGTGGTAATTTGAAATGAGTCTTTATCTTGCATCAAGATAGGTAGGAAGCAGGTATCACAGCTCAGATGGGGTAGTATTTTAGTAGCTGGCTGACAGCAATGGTTAGCTTCCAGCCACATCTCACTGCTCCAGTGTGAACCCTCCCTGGGCTGCAGTACTGGACAGAAAACCACCTCTGCCATGGGCTTCTCTCCATGGGCTGGAGTTCCTGACAGGAGCCTCCTCCAGCGTGGGCTTTCCACAGGCTGCAGATTCCTACTGGTGTGGAGTCCTCCACAGCCTGCAGGGTGGATATCTGCTTCAATGTGGTCCTTCAATGGACTGTAGGGGGGCAGTCTGTGTCACCAGGGTCTTCTTCAGGGCTGCCATGGAATCTCTGCTCTGGCATATGAAGCACCTCCTGCCCCTTCCTTCTTCACTGACATTGGTGCTTGCAGGGCTGTTTCACTTCTTTTTCACTCCTTACTCCTACAGCTGCTCCAGTGTTTGGGTTTTTTTTACCCTTTTATACACACATTATCACAGAGGTGCACAACCAGCATCACTGATGGGCTTAGCTTTGTCAAGTGGTGTGTTCATTTTGGAGCCAGCTGGAAATAGCTCTGTCCTAGAAGGTGGAGCAGCCCTCAACCTCTTTTTACAGAGGTCACCCCTCTGTCACCAAAACCTTGTCATGAAAGCTCAATACAATAAAGAATATAATTTTAGCAGATAAACAAAACAAAAAAGCTCACAGGTAGAAGGTGAAGTTATAGACTCAAAATAAGGAAATTAACATCAAGTGATGGCAACAGTCAGAATAAATTAACAAACCAAACCAAACCTGAACACCTGCTCCAAAAGATGTTCTACTTCAAACAAGAACTCAAGTAAGCACCACAGCCTGCATTATTCAGAATATTAGAACAAATTATGTCCTTCTGCTGTTGCCTTGTAACCACACACACATTGTTCCTTTCTTACCCTTTAACACTGCACTACTTTAAAGTCACCTGTCAGCACTTGTGTTAAAGACAGCAGAGCTTTGCTCTCTATGATGAGAAACCAAAAGCAGTTATGTAGTGCAGGCTTTTAATCTCCTCGTTGTCATATCACCTTAAGAGCTACATTTATTACTGATGTGTTTGAAGACAAGCGTGGAAAAGACAATTCCACTCATCTGAACTGGCCCAGACAATTCCACTCATCTGAACTGGCCCAGACAATTCCACTCATCTGAACTGGCCCTGTCCACAACTTCAGCAGAGAGAAACTGCCATGGCATTGCAATTATTCCTGTGCTGCACAGATGGAAACAGGTCTGACCACAAGCTGAACTCTGATATGTAGTGCCAGCATATGAACCCTGAACTCCAACCCAATGTGGAGTTACAAGATGTTTGGTTTATTGGAGAGGGCACATATCACCAGGCTTAACATTCAGCTAGTACTCTCCAACATAAACTATGCAAATATTTCTGGAGCCATTAGCTTTGTCAGCTCTGAACCCATGAACATAAGTCCTCTTCCACTCCAGCTTAGCCAAACTAGCATCACAAGAGGAAAGTTTGAATCCACATCAACAGATGAGAGACTTAAGAAACCCCTTGGGGGATACTCTTGAATGCACTCCAATGTGACCCATCTATATGTAGTTCCTAAGGGCCCAGGAAGAGGATGTAAAACTTTGTATCTTGGCTCTATGGAGAAAGGGAATCAGAAGAATCTTCCAGGCTACTGAGTATTTATTATGCAAACAAACAATCTAGCTCTACACAGGTCAATAAGGAAAATATTAAATGACTAATGTTAACAACAGAAGGGCACGGACAGATACTGACTAGAAATCTTATGACAGGATGGAAAAATAAAGGTGATAGCTACTGTTACACACTGCAGATCAAAATAGAAGGAGGAAAAAAAATATGTGGTGCACACTGCCACACGGAAAGAATCACATTTCACACAGTAAGCACACATGCCTCTGCCACTGAACGTGTGTGGAATTTAACTGAGAGAGGATCCTTTGTTGTGATGTGACCACAAGTGAAACCTTAACTATTAATAAAGCATATCTGGAACTCAGAGATGTACAGTATTTTCACCTATGCACTGGTGAGATTAACAGAAGCTAATGGAAGTACTTTGCTCACTGACACTAGGAAAAGTGGACAGTATAGAAGAACCATGTATTTTTAAGGTTTGCTAAGGTAAGAAAAGAGGAGCTCGACCTCCCTATCTGTTCAGAAATGCTCTCACCAGCTGTACCTCACTATCAAACCTTCTCACTCCCTAACCCAACTAGAATTTCTACCATTTTTCATGTTTGTGCTCTCCACAGGAAAGCCTACTTCCTCCTAAAAATAGCAGGGAGAGCCTTATCATACAAAAATACTAGAGAGAGAGCATAGAAGTTTGTCAGCACAAACAGCAGGATACCAAACCAAACCAGACAAGAGAGGCAGTGAGAAAGAACCTCTCTCAAAAATACTAGAATCCTGGATTGCATCTCATGTCTAGAAAACCTAAACAACAAAGCATTAGTGGCAAACTGCCTGAAAATTAAGTGGTAGCAGTGTGCTACAATATTGGACTCTCTATCTTTATTACAACCATCTTCTACTCACACTTTGTGGGTTGAGATCATCTTCTCCCATAGGTTCATCCACAATTTGCTGTCCATTCTGTAAAAAAGACACCAAGAGTTACTATAAACACACAATCCAAGCACAGAAACACATTGCAGATGGATTTTTATAGCATGCTGCTGTATTGGATCATGTGTTGCCTCCATCTTCTATTAAAAAAAGGCATTAAAAGTAAACAGAGAAGACTGCTGGCATGCAATGTCACTCTCCCTTTGATCCTCACATGTTATCAAACTCTACCATGATTACTTCAAAATGATTTATAACAACAGTGATGCTGTATTTGGAGGATCTCTAAGACACATTTTTCCCAGAAAGATTTATAATGACCTTGTTTACACAATAAGCACAAATGTTAGCAAGTTGTAAGGAAAAAAATATGTAGTTCCTAAGGTATGAAGCTGGGGCATTAATTCTTCCCTTGCTTCTGAAGTTTAACAGCAATTCAGTACAATTTTAGAAGCAAATGCAGAGCAATTAAAAATGGTTACATTTTCCATTACCACCAAAAGCAAAATTGAAGTTCACTTGTGCAGTGTCTCCCTAGAGAACACAAAACCTAATTCAGCTATTTTTTTAGACCTTAATTTACTTTAAAAAGTTACATGCATGTATGGATAGAAATTTTCTAAATGTTATAAAGTAAATAAAAGCTGCTCAAGAGCTTCATTCTACACCTTCCTTCCCACAGTTCAGTTTTTCAGCAGATTTCTTGCGTGGGATCTTTCCAGCATTTTTCTGTAACAACTTCTGATTAATAAACTCTTCCAGATTGCACATGGCTGGAGGAGAATCTTTTACATGAAGTGACAGATTAAATCCTAACCACTTATGAATTCTAATTTTCAAATATTGCAAACACCCTGAATGTTCAATCTCTCATCCCTTGCTAAAAGATGCAGCTGTATAAAGCTAACTTATGAGTTATGGATTCCCAAATATGACACAGCTTTTAGTTTTTTTTTAGTAAAAGGGGGTGGGTAGAGGAAGAAGTTGGGGTTCTGATTGTATCTCCAGTGCAGGGTTCTTGCACATGGTAGCACTGCCATTTTCTGAGCTTAACTGGCTTCAGGAAGATACTACAGACTTCTAGCCTACTCTGGAAGTCATCTTTCCATGACAGAGGACTAGTAAGAAATCAGATTCACTTGTTACAGTTTATTACAGTGAAGAATATAATCTTCATGAACTGTCTCAGTTAAGGGCAGTCAGTAGAACTTTCTAGTTGTACAGCTAAGGGTAATTTTATAAGCTCCAAAAAGCTTAAATTCCCCTCACTGTAGTATCTTTTACTTACAGTGTACAGGCAGTGAATATTGCAGTGTTCTTCTTTAAGGTACATCAAAAGTTGAAATTATCAAATAGAAGATGATAAAATAGCAGCTTATCTAAGTAACAGAAAAGTCTTTTTAATAGAGCCTGTGGACAATTTGTGTATCAAAACCATGTGCTCTAAAGTGACTCCACATGCAGATTTTCAGGAACAGTGATTCCTGCCACAGCAGTCACTTTGCTGGATAATAATGTACATTAACTGTAGGTTAAATAAGAATTTACTGCACAGCAAGCTTTAAGAATTCACACACTAATTTAAGACAACTGAGACAGCTGAAAGTGGAATATGCTATCAGAAACTTGAGACAAGCTTCTGTTTGAAGAGAAAAAGGCAAGGTCAATCTCTGTTTTTACAAAGGCTGTATCTTTAATCTCACTGACTTTTCTAACATTTTATCACTCTACCGGAAAACAAACAAACAAAAAACCCCAACAGACCAACAAAAACCAAACCAAACCCAACCCAACACAGCAAACTTCCTCAAAACAAATCAACTGCTTTGTACAATCTGCTTTTCCTGTTTCATCGTGCACTGCTTTCAGTTACTTTCCAGTTGAATTCAAGCACTGCATTCCAAACACACTTATAGGAACTAGGAACAAAGTCAAGAAATCAGCATGTGTGCCATCAGGTCTTGTCTGAGCCACATCACTGGATTAGCAAGATCTTTTTTAACAGGTCTACCCAAGCAATGATTATGCTAAAGGAATCAGTGAATGGTAGAACCAGTTTTTCTCAGAACAGTCTGAGCCATGTAAGGTAAGGAAGAAGCTGTGTGTATGATTTATGGTTTGCTGGGATATGATCCTATTAAATGGAAAGCAGCTGTGTATTCCTAGAGGCTACATAGCATACCAACTTTCTTATAAGTTAAACTGGAAAGCCAAAAGGTTCCTCTGGGAAGTGGCAGTATATAAAGCACAGTGGAGGAGAAGGTCAGCAGCGTGCTTGAGAGGTGAGCAAATGAAGTAGGTTCCGATTTGCTGGGCGTAGACTCCCCCTAGTATTTCACTAGAACCAAAGGCATGCCTCCATGACATAACAGATTGGAACTAGATATAACAGTCCAAGGAACACAGAGTAAGAGAAGGCTGAGTATCTTTCATATGTACACAGTGCTCTAACCCAAAAACCAGAGGCTCTGGACCTTGGTTATTCTTCAGCTGCACTCCTCCCACATTAGGACAGTAAGCAAGTAGAATGGATCAAAGATAAGGTTATTTCCACTACTCTGGTTCCAAAAGGAGAGCACAGTTCACATGTCAGAATAAGAGAACTCTAAGGAAAACAACAGAAAAGTTCACTTGCACCTGAACACATCAGCAATCATTTCACACCATGGAAGGGAGTACACATCCCTCATAAAGGGAACCTACAAACCACTCACATTCCACCTCCTAGTCTGTTTTCCAGTGAAAACAGTTAAGTTGGCTCCAAATTGAAATTTATACCCCTTGTAGCTTTTGGTATCAATCTTCTGCCATTAACCTCAACATTTCCTAATTAGTAAGAGGGAGCTTGGGTGAATAAGTTAGTAATCAGTCCTTATACTATTAACAGAGTTCATTATATTATATAATTTTTTGGGTTTTCCATGTACTTGGTGCATTTCAGCAGAGCCATAACACTCACTTAAGATATAATAAAAAGTGATATATATTTTTAGACCTAGCAATTGGACAAACTAAAAATATGAACTCTGTACCAGTGCAGGATGATGTTTTGAGTGCAGACAAGATAATAGGTTTGATTTGCACCATTTACAATCATCATCCAGAATTTTTAATGTGCCAATAAATAAGTGATGATTTATTCTATGCTTTGGAATTATAAATTAAATAAATTACCTGGGGAAGTCTGAAGTTTCTCCCAGGTAATTCCAAAGTTTTCAGCCACCATAACTTACAGGCTTACCCAACAACTTTTAAACACAGTTACAGGATTTAATAGAACTCCTTCTTCCTCTCCCTTTAAGCCTTCTGAAAGAAAGTTTAGTGTACCAAAAATAAATATTTCAAAATACACAAGAACTTTGGGCATTAAGCTCTTACAACACTGGCCATATATAAATGTGAGAACTTACACTGCTATTTTCAAGGGAGTCTCAACTGACAGATAAAGCTCAAGTGTTATGTGTTCCTTGCATGGAGCCAAGCTGTAACAATGCTTCTGTCCTGTTTCAAAGCAGCACAGAGTACAATATTCCCACTGAAACATGAGTAACAGATTTGCTGTTAGCAACACAAGGCATTGCATGGACCTACACTCAGTAAAAGCCTGTGGAACTATATACACTCAAACTTGCTATTCCAAGCACCCTAACAAAAGGATAGATCCACAGAAAAAATAGTTGAAAAAAGACTGAGGGGACCTTTAGAGGTCATCCAACCCATCTCAGTGCACCAGGGCATGATCAGCTATTCCTGCAACATTGCTCCCAAGACATTATTTCTAACTCCTCCTTTAGGGAAGATTTAAGAAGTTTTCACAATCTATTCCAGTCCTTAACTGAAATATAAGGCTTTAATAGGATCTGAATGAATGACTTGTGCCCTAACTCCTGAGCTGTGAAGCCACACAGATCCGAAGCACTTAACTAAATCCTGACCTGATTAAAACTTATTGTAGGTAAGTAGCTGAACTGACCCATCATCTTAGACCTCTTTAGCTGTTCTCTCGTAGCATATTTGATACATTCTGCATATACTACATTAAAAATAGTACAGGCAAGTATTAAGAGCTCTGTAATTTAGAAAAATCAAGCAAGCCCCTAAATATATATCTATTTTTATGAAACAAAAATAATGTAAACATTTCATATGACACTTGGTTACTTCAATTTCAATAATGTCACATCATTTATTTTAAACTTTATTGACTAAGGTGACCAACTTCTTCCTTTGCTGAGTATTAAAAGAAACAGCAGGACATTGAAACTTGCCTCTCTGTAGTTGTCAGTAAGTGCTATGGCATTGTCCAAGATGTAAGATATATAGCATCATAGAACCTTTATCCAGGACACCAACTCTGTAGTTTAAACAAGCTCCACATTGTGTATGTTCTTTTGCTTGGGGAAAAACAAAACCAAACCACAAGGAAGCAAAATTTTCACTTAGTTTGGTACTTGAACGGGTGGCAAATTACTACACTTGACACATCAACTCAGCAGCCTTAGTAAAACAAAAAAAGAAAAACCAAAACACATACAAAACAAACAAAACCCAAACAATGATAACAAAACACCTACCAAACCAAAAGCCATACCACCTGTTCCCCTGCTCCAGGAGGAAGCAGAAATATACATGTAGAAATCACTTACTTCATAATTCCAACCATTGCTACACATATGAAAATAAAAGTGAGTTGCTATCTCAGAGGTTGAAATTTAATATTGAAGTTAACTAAAACATTAGTCATTTATGCTCATTGTGTCATTTAACTATTTTAATACATCCTACTAGGAGGAAAGACTAAGCTATGGAGCAGCTTCACTGCTTCCTGAAGTCTGGGATTTTGAACAATGAATTCAACTGCTGGAACACAGGAGGAGAAGGTGCCTCAGTTCAGTGAGAACATTTGTTTAACATGCAGGTCTAACAGTAGTGAATTCTGGTAACCATGGGATGGATGGAGTAATACAAATAATATTCATCATGGTCCAATTATATCCTCAAACCACCACTTGTTGAGCCTGTGGGTCAAAAAGGGTTTTGTTTTCCAAAGTTATGTTTTACAGGGCACTTAAAATGAAGAAATGGTGCTTGTTGTGATATGTTCTTTATATACACAAGCATGTTCTGGTAAATTAATGCCTGAAATTAAATTGTTAATAAACATTCAATTAAATGGAACCTTAGAATAATACTACTGATGTATTTAGAATACACATGCTATTTGTTTTTAAACACACAATTGAATTGCTTCACTCCAAAAAAGAAATTAAAAAAAAAAGCAAGCCACACATTTCCTCCAAAATTAGTTAAGTGGAGCATTAACCATACCACAGGGGGTTCCCTGCATCAAAGGAAACATATGGTAACTGTTACTTAGAAGAATGAGCTAGCAGTAACTTTGTGGTTGAGTCCCTCAAGTAGGTCTCTGGAAATCAGAGCTAATCTCCTGGCTCTAGAATAGACCCCAGGAACAGTGGAGTCGCTGCGGTGGTTGAGCCTCATTTACCCATCTGCTACACAGGATTTTCTTCCTGCCTCTACATCCAGTGTGTGAGGCACTTAATCTTATCTCAGAGAATAAGTAGCAGAGTATCCCATATGCAAGCACAGAGCACAATACTTGCAGTAATCAACCACTTCAGTTCATTCATCAAAGCTTAAAAATTCCCTGAAGAGATTCTAACTTATTTAGCTTTACTGATTAAATTATTCCTCTCTTGAAAGTCACCCAGATTAAAACAAACACACACACAAACCAAACCAACAATAATAAAACCAGCCAACAAAAAATACACACACACACACCCCCAAACAAAACAAAAACACCAAAACTAACCCCACACAATTACAAGGTTTTACTCTTCCTTCAAAAACTGCTTAGATTTCCTTACTGGAAAACAGCTATGAATGATATCTGAAAAAATATTCCCCCCTTCCTCAAACCAAACAGAAAACCAACAAAACCACAACACAAAATCAAGTCTCTTGAATGAGTTCTTCCAGGTCATAGAATTGCCAACTGCCAAGATCAATCAACTCCTAAAGCTAATGTTTTGGATGTGCAGAAATAATTAAACACCCACCTTAGTCTATGCATCATTGTGAATCTAACTTGAGCATTTCAAATGACAAACAAGTACAGTTAGTGTGACAGATCACAGTCAATCCAGGGACAACAAATGTGCCTTTAAACAGATCAGTCTGCTTACATCTACTCTGTGTTTGGTGTCCCAGCTGTGGCACAAAATACTACCCACAATATGATGAACAAAACAATGACAGGCTAAGAACTGACAAGGTCATAAGAAAACTAACAGAACAATTCAAGAAGTCAAACCCCACACCTTCCATGAGGAAGCCAAAAGGTGCAGAGCACACAGAACACTGCATGAGGGTACTGAATTCAGCAGAATAAAGCACCTGTCCCCTCTTACACCACCCAGCTGACTGCAGGACATCAGTACTATGCCACATAGTAGGACTGTGTTAACAACAACAAAACACAAACCACACAGACACACAAAAACCCCACCGAAACAAAACAAAAAACCAAACCACACAACCCAAACAGGTAAAACTGTACCATTCAGGATCTGAAAAAAGCTGAAGGAAAAAGCCTAAACATCTTTCAGGCAGATATATTTCTCAGGACAGTATTTACATCTATGTAGCATCAGTAATCACAGTAGTTTGTGGAATACAGGGTATTCTACTTACTCAGATGAGAATTAAATTGACAGCTGCCACTTTTAACCCAGTGTGAGAAAATGTCACTCCACAAACCTGTGAAAAACTCTGTCTAGAATGGAGGGATGACAGGCAGCCTTCAAAATCCACATGGACCATTTAGGTAATTCCACTTGGGCCCTGAATCCTTCACCCGTGGTGGCTATAGCAGAAATGACTGCACAGTCTTTGTTCCTAAGTGCAACACTGATTACATAAATTAGTACAGAATGAAAGACAATCACAACCACAGCCTCATGGCTACAGGCAGCAAGACATCTGATAAGTTCCAGATTCCACATCAGAAGTATACATTGACACAGAGAACATCACACTGACAGCAGAATGTAATTATCATGCAAAAAATTACATGATACCACACTCTTTAGAGCATCAGCATGACTGCTAAATGCTAGCACCCCTTGTCTTCATGCAAGGCTCAAATAATTCTGGATACAGAAGATAAACCAAGGAATTCTGTGAAAGAGGATTAATATCATCTCTTTAGACACCTAAACAGGTGATCATAAAACCCCTGTCAAGAGCAGTGGGAAAAATGAACTGTCTCCACAGTCAATTAAGAGCACCTAAATTAAAAACTCCTAAAGATAAATGGCACAAATGCTTTCCAGAAAGTCTGACAAACAGCATCTCCTTGAAGATCTCTCAAGATGCTTCTCTTTATGATGGCTGGCTCTCTCAATACACTGGTGTCTAATATTTGGCTGCCATAACTGTATTCATCCTCCTCCAGCAGACATTAGCATGCATAGCTGTGAGCACAGATCAAAGGATCAGGCTAGTTATTCAGGCATTCAAATACAACCTCAAATCATCAATACTTAATTTGCTTGAAAGCAGATGACTTGAAATAACAGGCATGATCTCACCATGAAAAACAAACCTATGCTTGTTATAAAGCTTGAGTAGGCTCCGAGTCAATAAAGGGCTGCATCATTCCACAGCCTTTCAAGGTGTTAGAATTTAAAACAAACTCAAAAATCTAAACAAAGCCACACATTATTTTTAAAATAATTTGTCTATATAATATAATGTGACATTTACACCCTGAAAAGAGATGCAGTGTGGATCACTGACTTGTTTGTATCTGTAGAAACAGAAACCCTGCAACTGATCTCTGAAAACCATAAAACCACATTTTACTTAAATAAAAAAAGGTTGCATTATTTCTGAAGAAGGTGTTCTGTTTCTCCTACTAAATGTGCTCACATACCACAAAAAGATCACTTCTTTGGTTGCACCACTACAAGACCAAACAGAGGACTGCACTGGGAAGCAAATAAATAATAAATAAATCAAAGCAATAAAAAACTCAATGAGTTGTTAAGGGAAGCATCCGAGATGAGTTTAAGAGCAGTAATTGGTAATTCCATGTGGATAACACCAGTGTTACTGTGTCAGCAAACCCAAGATGTTAGTGGAAACTCTACCACACTCAGTATTACAGCTAAAGACATTACTCCTGTCAAACTATGACTTTCCAGGTGGGTGAAAAAATATTTTTGCCCAAGGATACTCTTGCAGGCTAGGGTCTGTAATTAGGATACTGCTATGCTACAGATTAACTCAACTCATGCAAATTGGAAGCATTAAGTTATGCATTTAGGTCATTTGTTTATGTATTTGACTTGAACTTACCTGTTTTCTCTAAAACATCTTCTCTTAAATACTCATTACAGATAAGCAACCCTGTTTTCCCCTTTGAGGGTCATCTAAGAAGCTGTTACAGGTGCAGTCTGATCTTTTATTCCAGGGTAGGGCTTTAGAGTGAAAACCTGTCATTGCTTTTTCATGTTTTGTTAGCCATCCTAGAAAGTTTTTTGGTGATAAACTGCTGTAGACTCATGTCAATATAAATGTTTAGAATCACAGAATGGCAGGGGTTGGAAGTGACCTCAGGAGATCATGGAGTCCACCCCCCCTGCCAGCACAAGAACACCCAGGGCAGCCCACACGGGAACAGATCCAGGTGGGTCTTGAATTTCCAGAGGGGACTCCACAACCTCCCTGGGCAACCTGCTCCAGGCTCTGTCACCCTCACAGTAAAGAAGTTTTTCCTCATGTTGCAGTGGAACTTTGTGTTTCAGCTTGAGACCATTATTGTTCAACTACTTCATTACTGAAGTTACACAGACTACAGGCAGTCAGCATGGAAGACTAAACAGTTAAGATCTTCTCTTTAAACCATCAGTCTAAGTGGTCCTGCAGGAACATCTCCCCTACCACCACCTTCTCTCTGCCCCCAGGAATCATCCTACTATTGTAGTTACTCCCTATTAAAAAAACATCCAAGACCACCACTTCAGAAGTCAGTGAATAACCAGAGAGAATTTAAAAGACAAACCTGTGTGTCAGATCAGAACTACAGAATTTTTCTGACCTGGAGATACAGCCTCTTTAATCAAAAGGAAGACAATACAGACACGAGAAGTAAAAATACTTCTGCTACTGCAGAAACTTTGTCTTGGTCTCTCTCTTTGCTTCTCTCGCTAAGGAGTAAGCCCTAGCCTTGTGACTAATTGCTGTAAGCTGGCCCGAGTCCAGACCGTTCAGTATCAGAATCACTTGAAGCAGCCTGGCTGCATATCAGCTGGAGTAGATTCAGGTAGAAGCTGCACTGTCAGAGGAAGCGATTTCTTTTTAGATGGGAGTCTGGTCGCAAACTAGCACATGTATTGTGGGCTACTAGGGAATCGCGAAGCAAGCACAACCGACTGTGTAGGTGTAGTGTTTACATAGATCCAAACCAACACAGTAGTATACCGTAGGAAAACATGAGGATTTCTGAAGGGATTTATGGCCTCGGTGAATCCAATTTCCAACCACTCTCATCCTAGGAAAGCTGACGCGCGTCCCGTTTAACAAGGGCAGGAGCACAACACGAACTCCCCGCTGCCGACAGCGGGAGGGAAACCACGCTGCGCGGCATCTCAGGGATAGTCCTAGAAACGCAGTCAAACACAAAGCTTCACCCATGCGAAACGTCCCTGCGGTTTCCCAAACGCTTGCGAAACTGCGGAGACAACTCCATCCTGCTTCGATAAGGGGCCAGCGGCACCCGGGCGGGGACGGCCCTCGGCCGCAGCAGGAGCAGCGGCAAGGCGAGGGCACCGGGCAAGGTGA
>VWZY01000179.1:82130-96832 GCA_013399075.1 Chloroceryle aenea
GGAGTTGGAGAGAGGAAAAGTTTGTTTGCATAAGCAGAAGAGCGGGTGGAGAAGTTGGCAGGTGAACGAGGAAGGAGAGGAAGATGTAGTGTTGTGCTGGATGTCATTAGGCAGAGAGGGAAATGAATTAAGATGCAGGATTTTGTTTCATAGGGATACCATTTAAGTAGTGATTGGGCTGCATGAGTAAGAGTTGCCTTCAAGCAGGAAGGTCACGCTTCTGTAGCCCAAGAGACGTGAAGATAAAGCTGTCCAAAAAACCCACAGGTTCTGGAAAAAGCCCTTGCTTTAGTTGTTGTCCTCAGCAGTTAGCTAGTACACAGACAGCTGACTTAGACATGTACTGAGGTCCACAAATGGTTCTCTTAAAATGTTAAGCGCTGTCATAAACGCCCATCCCTTTGCAATGTCAGATGGCTTGGCTGATGTTGAAGAATCCTTGAAACATTAGACCAGCAACTGAAGATAGGTGCTGGTGTCACAGCCAAATTTTTCAGACCTGTGTTTGAGAAGGACAGTTTGTTTTTAACAGCCCCCACTGTCCTGAAGCACTTCTAGAGTTTGATTGGTCACGCTGCTTTGTTCCACCCTTGATAAAAGTTAACATCGTTTAAATGTTTGGAGGTTTTTTGGGGGTGGGAGGAATGGCAAGAGTGGTAGTAATGAAAAATGTGTGTGTGCATGCACTCACACGCTACTGTGATGAACACAGACTGCTTCTGTTTCTGCTTGGTAGCATTTTTGATCACACTTTATATGGATGTAAGCATAAATACCAAGAGGTACAAAGGAGTGGATAGGCAGTTGATTGTAATGAATCAGACTTCAGCTACTACTATGGTGACTTCCATATCTGGAGTAAAAGGTCATAGCTGAATGATCGCTTGAAGCCATCACCACTGCCAGGAGAAGCAGCAGTGCCCTCCCCTTGCTCACTGCTGTCCAGTCTGGCCCTTGCATCAGTCTCTTGAAGTGGTGCAATTGCTTGTGCTGCCACGTGGTGAGTTATAGCCATGTCAGAACTAACCCTACCTTTTTTACTTTCTGATGGCCTAAAAAAGAAAGACCCCACTAAGTAGCCCTCAAAGTTTGAGTTAAAGTTGAAGAGAGGTCAGCACGGCTTCCTTCAGAAATGGGCAATTTGCAAAACTGGCCAGTTAACTGGTATGAAATTTAGAACAAGGCAATAGAAAATGGGTAATTGGGTAGTGCTTGGCAGCCTCTATATTTAATAGCACAGCAATCTTGGTCAGGAATATTTATTTTTTTAGCCTGATCAGCACTGGGTCAGCTCAGTCTCAACCTGGCTGCTGGAATGTTCAAGAGAACACTCATATTCACAGCAGTCTCACATCATGTGTTTGACACACAAATCAGGACTATTTTTTAAATCCTTGTATTGATGTAAAAATCTATGATGAAAAAATATTCCCTCCCATCCCACTGGAAACATCAGTTTCTCTTCCTTCACAGGGATAATTTGGTTTGCATTATCAAAACTCATGCGTTTATACTTGCATCAACTACAGTCAGGGATGTACATCTGAGATGTGCCATCAGGGAGAAGACCCTGAGCAGCTGGAAGGTGGCAACAACAAGGAAAAAACCCTAAATCTTAGCTTGTATATAACACAGCTCAAGCAATCCTTCTTTATATAAGACTTTCTTCCTCTAAACAAAAAAAAATCTTGGTCTCCTCTTTTTCTTTCATAGTTTTGTAGTCCTTTCCTGACACAGGTACCTGTTCCAAATTACTTATTTGAATAAAAACATTTTTTAGAAGGAGAGCAGGTGTCACATTTCAGTTAGCATCTCTAAATTTTGTATGTTGGCCATCTTTTCTCCTTCCCTGTATGTGTCTTTGACATTGACATTTCATAATGTTAAGGGTTGGAAGGGACCTTGAAAGGCCATCCAGTCCAACTCCCCCTGCCAGAGCAGGACCACCTAGAGCAGGCCGCACAGGAACGTGTCCNTGGCTCCATCCTCCTGACACTTGCCCTTTACATATTTATAAACATCCATGAGGTCACCCCTCAGTCTCCTCCAAGCTAAAGAGACCCAGCTCCCCCAGCCTTGCCTCCAAAGGGAGATTCTAATGCAGCATCTTCTGGATTAAGGTGAACAGAATATCAAAGAATAAATGCATTCCAAAAGTGTGAAATGCAGTTTCAAATCTTACAACCACGGTACTGTGGTGTATTATTTAATGCACAAGAAACTATACAGAAGTTCCTATACAAATTAACATGGGTAAAACCTCGAAGGAGTTAAAAATCAATGCAATTTATTTGTACAGCTAGTAGATACAGAGTCTCTTACTCTCAAGACACCTGGATTCAATTCCTAGCAGATCACTTAGGACAATTGTGTAATTCAGTAATAGAGCTGAGATTCCGCCAAGGAGACTCGGTGGTATTGATGTGTTCAGAAGTGTGAAGAGACCTTGATTGGAGAAGTGTAAATACATCCTGCCATAATAGACTAAGGAAGCCTCAGTGCTAATTAGAACTGGTTGCTTCATGCTTTAGTTGCAAATATAAAGAACATCTCCTTAACCTCATTGAGATATTGAAAGGATGGTTTCATTGATGTTTAGACAGCTGACAAAGACCAGGGAAAGAGAGAAAAAGTGCTGCCAGAAGTTTCCAGCTGATGAGAGTTGTCACAGCAGAGGCAGCAGGAGTAACCTGGGTTAAAGAGAGTTAGAACCAATAACTAAAAAGGGGGGGACTGAAATGAATGTCTATTGTGCATTAAGACTGAATCTGACCTTTCAAACAACATCTGCTGAAGGGTGCTTTCACCCTTGTAGGCCCCTGGATGATGGAATCATACAGGAATGCAAACATTCCCTACAATTTCCTCTGGCAGGCTCTTCTTTGAAGTTCTGATCCTATAAGTGTAGTAGAAGACCCAGTGATGACAATAAGAATAATTCCAAATCCTGTGTATATTAGAGACGTGGTGTCTGGCTCACTGCTTAAAACTCTAGCTTTTCTGGATGTGTGTGTGTTTACAGAACATCACAGTGGAGGAGGAGAGCATAATGGCTAGGGCTGAGTTTTATCTGTGGTCACTATACTAGCAGGAAATATTGTGCCTGTGGTTTCTACATCCTGAGTGGAAATCTGAAATGTAATAAAATAGAGTCTCATTACAGCGTACCTGTCTCCAACATGTGTTCTCATTTTAGTGTTTCTGTGTGTACAGATAGCTCACGTTTGTCTTCTGAATGCCCAAGCTTATGCTGTTCATGACAGAGGATGAGAAACCTTTTGCTGAGCTTTGAAATCTTACATGGAAACATGCTCTCAAATACTGAATTCAGGTTGTCACCCCGTTAGGGTGGAATGTTTAGAAGCAGATCAGAGTTTCAGATTGTGGTATTTCGAGACAAAAAGGAAACACTGGAGTATGAACAAGGATCAGTCTCTGAGGGTTAAATACGACACAAGCTAGCTGTTAAAAAAGGAACAACCAAAAACCAAAGGTGATGGAGGTAAAACAGATTATATTAGAGAAGATAATATAGTAATAACAAACTTGTCAGCTTCACAATCATTGCTATAACACACTCCAGGCCTAGAGAAGGCCACAGTGCTATATGTGCCATACCTGTCTCTTCCCCCAGACCTCAGAGTTTAAGGGTAACATACCTTTCTATTATTGTTACCACATCAGGACTGACTTCAAGAGTCTACTAACAAGCAAAGCCCCCTTCATCTAGTTTTTGGGGGATCTGACCTTACTACCTCAGTTTTCTGATTTTATGCACTCACAATTAATAGCTTTAATGTCATCCCCCATCCCTTGGCCTCTTGGAGAGCTACTGATCAAACCATCTACTCTAACAATCTTACTCCTCACTTCCTTTTATAGATTACCCAGTGCCTCTTAGGCAAAAGTCCCTTTTAAATCTAAAGAGTTTTACTTTTCTGACCCTGAATTACACTCCTCAGGCTACATTACCTGGCTGAGGTAATGGCTGTCCTTTATCCTGTGTGGTTTACTGGTGAAAAGGTGCCTGCTCTGAATATGGATATTTTAGGTCCAGGGCCATGTGATGGCAGTTCAACAGTGAGTGTTTCCATCACCCAAACTCAGTGCTTGCTGAAGGGAGGCATGAGTGTGATGGAAGGGAAAAGAAGCCAAATTTCAGCTCAAGAGTGGGTCTACGAGTTAATAGAGTCTTTGGTATTACATCACTACAGGCAGGAGAAAGGATTAAATGAGATGTCAGGATTATATTCCTCCTCTACTGGTCCACTTTCAGCAAAACTGAAACTTTGACTTCAAAGAAGCTATTTTAGAAATCACAGTGTTCAGGATGGAATGATGTTATTCTGCCTGCTTCACCAGAAGGAATGCTCCTCTGCTGCACGCAAGCGAGCTGCTTGCCCTAGTTGAACAAAAGCTAGGATGAGGGCTTTGATCAGGTTGACAGTGCTCCTGCAGTATTTCAGTGTCTCCTTCCTTGGTGTTTTCTAGAACTACTGCTAATGATGTTGGTTAAAAGAGAGGGTAAATTGCAGTAAGATGGCCATCTCCAGAGCATACTGAATTGGTCTGTGGCAAGGATTCTTTTAAGTATTAGTTTCATCACTATAGATCTTTTTGGTTTAATATTTTCTCAAGACAATGAGATCCTTTATGAGCTCCTTAAAGCACCACTCATCTATATTACAAGATTTTAGTCTTCAGAAACCCCTTTTACATTAGTGACACACCAATGCTCTTGTTTAAGCGCTTACATTCCACACTGGGTTTATTTTTCCTTGGAGACAAGCAGGAAATCTGTCACTAATTTCCTTCCAGTCAGCTCTGAGTGCCTTTTCTCAGTCCCCTTAAACCTCTGTACATTTCTTCTCCATTTTATCTTCTGAAGACAGACTTGGTTATCCTAGCTTCATTCTAGTGTTTCTTTCAAGGTCTCCTTCATTCTGACACAGCTCCAAGCTGGCACTTGGCAGAAGAATCAGGTTGCCTGCTCTCCCTGCAGTACATCCAGCAGACCTAAAGTGCTCACCCATCTTTCCCCACTCACCACATCTCCTCTCTCCTGTCCAGTCATCTTTATTTTTACCAATCTCCACATCACATGTGGTACATCCAAAACTTTGCTTCCCCTTTTCACACCTAAACCTTTTCTCTTAATAACTTCCCACTTGCTGTACAAGAAGCCTCTCTAATCCTCCTTGTCAAGTCATCAGCTTCTCATTAAATCATGTACCTTCAGGAGCTGCATATTTGCAATTCAGCATTTCCCGTCTGTTCCCACTGCCAGGAGTTGCAGTCCTGTCACTGTAACGTTTTACCACCTTGCCTCTCATCACTCACCCACAAACACAGGCTGCTCCAGTATCTCTTGACATTTCCACGCCTTCGTTTCTTTCTGCTTCTTACTTGGGTTCAGCTTTGTGGCTCTGCAGAACTCTGCCCTGGCTAATTTCACTTTTCTCAGGTTATTCTTTACCTTGTTCATGGTTCCATATCCTTCTGCATCTTCTTTCTTACTATTTCTCAGCCTTATGCATTTTTTATGTCACCTTGTGCTTCAGGCTTTGCACGTAGAAAACCCTGCTCTTCCCCAGATACCCTTGGGTCTTCTTGTATCCACCTTAATGCTGTCTCTCAGCTGCTGTCCCAGAAAGGGTATTTTTTTCCACGTTAGAAAACTCTTCAAAGTGCAGCTTTTGTACTGTCAAAAAGCAGAAGCTTTTCCACCTCTGCTTTGGAAGTAAGGAGTGCACCTGAGAGAGAGGTATTTTCTCAGCTGTAGAGCCACATTCTGCACTGCCCTCTGGGACTCACAGGTTAGGCATCTAAAGACTGACAGACTCCATGTAAGGTCCCTTTTGAACATTTTGGCAAAGGGTTTAAACATTTCCCTGTTTAATTAGGTGCAATTCTTAATTATTTGGAGGACTTGTACCCACTTAATACAAAAAAATTACTGTAAACCTTAGGTATTGCTGCTCCCTAAAGAAAGAAAAATGTTTTATTGAGTTGCAAGCCTTTGAAAAATGCATAGATACTTTTAGTCACAGAAAGACAACTGCAAAAAATACCTAATTTGAGGGAATTCATTCAAAGCAAATATATTAGGAGTAGGCATAAGAATAAGGTTAAGCTTCCCTTTCTTTTATGCTTCTCCTTTACCAGCGCTGTGGAGGCTGAAAATAACTCCACTCTCAGTGATGTCATCACCATTAGGGGCACACTGCCATCTTAATTTGCTTTCTGACTTCAGTAGGGGAAATAGAATTTGACTGCTGACTCATTTGTTAGGTCTGAAGTAGTCGTATTTATTTCGTTATTTAGGTATCAGTTTGGGGCTTTAAATATCCCCCCTTTGTAACAGGTATAGGTACTCCTACTCACGAAGAAAAAGGGAAATGAAGAGTCTGAAATAGCTCTGCACTTTGTTATCAGAGATAACTTGCTGTCTAAAGCAGGAATGTAGAAGATATTTGCAGAGCTGCCCTCCTGAATGAAACACGGTGGTGGTTGAGTTGTTGGTTATCTGTTTCATTCTTCTTTGCTTTCGGTGTACTTGGGAGGTTGGGCAGGATGTCTCTTGGCCACAAAGAATATTTTTGATGTCTACATGACATATTTTATACACATTTGGGAAAAAAAAAGGTTGCAGTGTAGTTTGGTCTGACAAAGTAGCAGCAAATGGAGACTTTTCCATGAAAAGATGAGGCATATTTGAATGTGATGAATGGCTGTAAACATTTAGAGCAAGGAGGAACACACACAAGAAATAATAATAAGAAAAAAAAGATACAGAATGTTTCAGTTGTGTGGTTTTCCTCGGGATGTTTAAGTAGTGTTGCCTTAGTTTCAAGTTACATTTTGTAATCCTTAGGAGTTATTTAATATCAGATTCAATCTTATTTGCTGCCTTTATCTTGTTTGGTTGTAGTTCCTCCTAGAGTTTAGGTAGGGAGCTACTCCTTGCTGTTCTTTTACCCTTTTATTAGGCTGCAGGAGGAAAACACGCTGGCATATTTCTAAATTGTCATGGACTCAATAAATTGTTAATTTGATTTGTCACAATTTTAATCATGTGCATGTGTTTTAATTATAGAACTGTGTATTTCTGTAGGAAAACCCAAGGAATTCTAGAAACCAATGTGACAGCAACCATACTCTTTTATGACTGTTTTCCCTGGTATTAATTTCAATTGCAGAATGTATCTTCTTATAAATAAACTCTGAAAACTAATGACAGCATTTCACTTAAATATGAGGTACAGGGGAAGGCAATGTACATTAAATCAATCAATACAACTCTTTCCCCATTGAAACCATAGGCACAATTCAAATAAATACCTACAGGAGTATCCACGCTTCAAGGGCTCTGTGCCATAAACAAGACTAGGAGGGACTTCATCTTCCATCCACAGTGGCATCTAAAAGGTTCATGTTCAGCCTTGCTTTTTAACTCTGCGTACAGTTGGGTGAACTTTTCACATTAATTGCTCTGTATCCTATAAAATGACTTGTACTCCTGATTTTTTAAATAGAAACCTCAGGATCTGGTCTGGAAAAAGCTCAAGTAAATCATTCTTCACTGTTACTACTGGCAGTTACTGAGCTTGATAAACAAGCTGAAGGAGATTTCAGCTAAAGAAACAATATCTGGAAAATAAAAAATGATAGAAATAATAAGGAAACAGCATTATAAAAACTAGAAGCTCAGCCTTCTTGAATGGTTGATGATTTAAGTTGTTCAAAACCATAAGTGTTAGTACTTTGTCTACCTTAATATTGCTCCACTTTGCATTTGATGATGTTTAAGGTTGTAATAACTGGATTCAGCATCGTGCCTTCATAGGGCTGTGTTCAAACTCACTGAATTTCTACCTCTAAAGACTGGAGGAGCATAAGGACACCTAAGGCATATCTAGATTTGATTCTGTGTGCATAAGCTAAATGTGCATACAAAAGTGAAGCAACTAAGGAAGGAAAATTCTTCTTGCCTTACACACTGTGTAATTTTGAAATAGCAAACCCCACATCAGTTCAGCAAAAGGTAGTTCAACTTGACCTTTTAGCTGGAGGAAGAAGCTAATACCAGTGTTAAATCCATGCCTTTAAAAATGCAAATCTTCATTACAGCTATTGTTCCCAATTCAAAATCAGTTAGATTTACTGTCTGTCACAATTCCTAGCTGCAATTCTTAAGCACCAGGATCTGCCTCCGCACAAAAGGCTGCAATCAAGGACTTGCCAAAATTAAATAGATGTGTGCATTGACATGCTTATTATAGCATTATGAAGTAATAAGTGCCAGGTGGATGCACAGAATAAAAATGCAGAGCTATCCCAGCTTTATGAGTTGGCATTGGTTTGTAAAACGTATCTAATACCCTTTTTTCAGAGCCATTCAGACAACATACTTTCAAAAAACTTACTATGGGATGGAAAGAGAGGGTTTATTAAGGTTGAGGAGTGTTGGTTCTAGCTTGTCTGTAGCACATTTTGATGGTAATGCAGCCAATCTTCACTGTCTGAAAGTTGGAACGTGGAACGTGGCAATTACCAATGGGAATTTTGTTATATTGAGATATGCACTGTGAACTTTCAGCAGTCTTCAAAACCAATAGAAAGATGCACACGTGTGTAGTTTATGTGTGGTTGTATATTGGGTCACTGCCCAAAGATGCCCTTGAAAATGTGAGGAGAAATGTTAGTCACTTGAAATCAACCTTAGCATTGTAGCTGGAGGAGTTTTTCTGTGCTCAGTACTTGCTCAAATGGGCCAACAAGTTATAATTTTTCTTGTGGGCAAGACTCTATCAAGCTTCTCAATCCCCTGGGCAGCCACTGTCAGGGCCTGTGTCTCAGGCTGCTATTCTCACACACAGACCTTTCTCACCACCCTAAATTCCTGACACTAGGGGAATGCAGATGAGAGAGAATGTAAGTGGCAGGAGTTTCTTCTCTTGCACATGATCAGTGTTGTACAAAACAATTATCCAGTCACTTTAAGGACCTGGTGGGAATCTTTTGGCATAGCAAAAAAAAACCCCAAACAAACTAAAACATTGAGTCCTAGTGCTTAAAAGTGCCAAAATACTTGCAGTGATAAGAGCAGGAGGGCTGTGCTTGGTGCAAAGGATGGGAGAGGGTCTGAGAGCAAAACTTGGAGAAGGGCCACTTGGGAAAACTACAACAACTGGGAATTTGCTCTGAGAAGCACGTTTGGAGATAAGAACAGTATCTGCCTTTCCATCCTGGAATGGATGGATGGACCTGGATCTACCTCGTTCACCATTTGTTCCAGGACCAGGAAAGGAAGCAACAGTCTAGATCGTATCTTGTTCCTAATACCCTTCCTAAGCCCCATTGCTGTCTTCTAGTTAGTTCTTCTTTTTCCATCCCAGCTTAACATCTGGAGTAACTTAGTCTTCATGGTTTCTCTGAAAACACATCTCATGTATCTCTTCAGTGTTGGGTAATCAAGCCTGAGGGGGTCAGTGTTTATATAGAGTGGGTGAGCCTGACTGACCATGTGGGAGCTTTGGTTTTCACTTGTATGGGTTGGCCATGGATAGTGTAAGCTAAGGGAGAGCTGTGGAGACAAAAGTGGGACTCACAGGGCTAGTGTGAAACAGAAAAATGGCCCCAAGGTCCTAGGCAAGGGCTGGATATCTACATTTACATACTTACATGGCCTACGTGTCCCAAAGTCTGCGTGACCTTTGGTTTAGACATCAAGTTACTACTAGAGATTTATTTGAGATAGATGGCAGAGTGGGATTTATCTACCTCAGTTGCTTTGGACCACTGCTTTAAAATTGGTGAGCATGGTCACTAATATTTAGATGGCTAAAATTGTATGAATGAAACCATTCCTTGCAGAAATATCCTGGGAAAAGTGTTGTGGGAGTGCCAGATGGGAATGATGGAGGACTTTGGAGTGCATTAACTGACCAGAATCTATGAGCCACTTAAGAAGAAGCTTCCTTGATGTGCAGTGCTTGGATATGTCAGCTGAGGTAATTGTAGGAAAAAAATGAGACATCCTCGTGCAGGTGTCTTTGACTCTGCCAAAACCTTACCTGGAGTACTGTATGGCCTTCTGAGCATCAGTGACTGAGGAGGAGGGAATTCAGGGTGGAACAGGTGCAGGGAAGTGTTGACAGAAATGAGAAGTGTTTTAGAGAAGGGAGCTTTCTCAGCTTAGAAAAGCAAAGGCTGAAAGAGGTCATGGTTTCCCTCTGTGAAAGCAAAACAGGTAAGACACCTGGAAGGGAACAAGAACAAATGGGTATAAACTGGCCATGAATAAATGTACATTGAAGGCTAGGATGGTTTATAACCATCAGAGCAGTAATGTCTTGGTTGTTTAAAAGAATAATGGAAATATGGGAGGGCAGAATCTACTTAGTTTTAAAACAGAACTTGGTCAGTTTATGAAAAGGAGGATGCAGGATTTTTTTCCAGTAAGACCAGACTGGTAGAACTTGATACACTGGGAAACTGCATCCAGCCAATTGCTCCTGGGTCAGTCTCTAGCCTTTCTACTTAGGCAGACATAGCCAGTGTCAGTAACAGAGGAAACTAAAGTTAAACTGAAATGGAACTATCTGTGGCTTGCTGTAAGAGGATGGGTAATTACTTAGAAGATAATATGCCTCTGTAGATAGGAGAATCAAGTTCCTGCTGGTATCATTCAGGTATTTGGGCATGAGTGCCACCATACAAACCTGGTTAGAAAAAAGACAGGTAGGAAATAAAAAATAATGCCTTGTAAACAGAGATTACATTACAGAGGTGGTCTGGCAAACAGCATTAACCTAGAACCTTGAAAGCAAGTACCTAAAACATTAGGGGAAAAAATCTCTTAGTTTCTACATGAAATTAAATCTCAGAACACTCAAGGACTGCAGACTTTCACTCCACTGCAACCAAGACAGCAAAGTGACACACAACTTCTGAGCTTAGAAAGAAAACCTTACTGGTGGCTGATAATTTGTGACTGGAATAAGATGTATTGGCCTGGATGGGCCAAAGTTGTCTATTTCTAAATATCTGTGATAGTTATTCCTGAGAATTATTGGCATTTTTATACCACCTTCAGTGTACCTTCATCCCCAGGAGTAAGGAACTCATTGTAGGATCACTGATGCTAAAATTAGAATTTGTAGTAGTGGAAATCTGCAGTGTGAACCTCAAGAATCAGAAATAATAGTGTAGAAAAGGAAGAATATAGATGGTAACATTAAAACCAGCACTCTTCACCTTTATTTTTCAACCCTGCAGACTAAAGCTGTTTAAAACACACATATACCACTCACAGCAGCTCTTGACAGGGATGTCTTTTTCTCCTGTACAAAAAGGACTCTTAAAGTCTTTCAGATGAGGAGAGTCTCAGGAAGGTAACCACTTTTTCATCACGTTCCCCATTTTTTTATCTGAATTTTGGCACTGAAGATTCCAGATGCTATAAAAACATGAATGTAATGCAATATAGTATTAAGGCCATGTCTCACTGATGCAGACTGCTCTGGTTTAGCCACCCAGCCTGACAAACTGCTGCCACTGCCAAGCCAATATATTTTCTTATTTTTTTTCCCCATAATTATACCATTTTTATCCCCGAGTGGGATTTTTCAGACATGCTATTGTTGTCAGGGACATAAGACTCCATTACCACTATGCTGAAAACTCTTCCCTGCCCCCACAATGCTTTCAAATGGATCCTAGCTTTTACTAAACAGTGGTTTCGTAATCACAGATTGAACAAAGTGTAGCTGTGCTTAATAGAAGTGCCATAGTGCAGACGTGGTCATTTTCTTATTTAACTCTAAAAAAAATATCTTTTTACAATACTATTTTGGGGTTTTAATCACCAGCATCCCCTCCCAAGATCAAGAGGCTTTATCAAATATTAAGAAAAAAAATCTTTGACTGGAGCCAGTTAAGAGGTATGGGTGTCATGCCAGAAAATAATTAAAAAATCAAACAAACTGGAAAGCTGCATTGCATGTAAAACATCTTCCAATTACATCAGCAACTGATTAGTAGGGATTTGGATTGATGCTGCTGTAATTTTCAGAAAGGAGTTCAAAAGTGCCGATTTTTTAAGAGGTATCAATTTTCCTTGTATTACATCTCTCTGTAATTGATAGAAAGGCTTTCAGGCACTTAACTGATCTAAAAATAGATCAACAGCCAGCCTCTTCGATGGCAAACTATTATGGAACAGCCTTAGGAAGTTTAATAATGGCCAAGGCTGGCCATGCCTGGCAGTACTGACAGGCAACACTTAACCATGGCAGAAAGGTGCACAAGCTCCTGATACTGGCAGGCTCTCATCCTTGGGGGATGGGATGATGCCTGCTGGGAAGGCAACACAGCAACTGGCAGGAAAGCCAGGGGGCTTTTGGTCTTCATGTGCTCTGTGGAAATGCCAGGTTAGCTGAAGGGGGCCAGTGATTGACTCAGCCTGCTTCTCACAAGCAGGGAAGAGCTGGTGGCAGCTCTGGTCACGCAGGGCTACAGCAACCACAAGATGCTGGAAGTTATGCTCCAGACGAAGAGTGAAAGAAAAGCAGAGGACTCTGGTCTTTGGGGGTCCAAGGATTGCCTGGCATGATGCCCTGGGGAGCTGCTGTGAAGGGAAAGAATGCTCAGGAAAGTTGGCTGGTTTCTGCAGCCAACTTCCTACGAGCTCAGGAATGAACCATCTTGTCATGTGGGAAGACTGGGAATTTCAGGAGAAGGTCTGCATGTCTAGACAGGGAGCTTCTCATTGAACTAGCCCAGATAAAGGTAGGAGAGAAGATATAGAAACAAGGACAGGCTTAGGGTCAAGATCAGGAAAGCCAAAGCCCAGCTGGAGCTGAGACTGCTGAGGGGCACCGATGGGAACTAGACCAACTCTGTGGGAATGCTAATGCCAAAGTAAGGTCAGGAAAAACACAGGCCCGTGGATGGGTGGAGAAAAACCCCAATTTATAGTTGAGCAAAAAAGGCTTACATATTAAGTTACTTTGCCTCAGTCTTCACAAACAAAGGCTGCTCTGGTACTGGCATGATTTGGGATGGATAGGGGCATCCTTCCCTCGCGGATGAGAGGTGAAAGAAGCTGGATGTACTCAAAACCATGGGACTGTGTAGAATTTACCTGAAGATGCTGGAAGAGCTGGACACTGTGATTGTGCAATCAGTATTTGTGGAAAATGGTTTTGAATTAAGCTTTTATAAATAGCAAAGCTGTTGTGAAGAAGAAAGCAGAACACGTGTGTCAACAATTTTAACTTTAGTTGAGCTACATTAGCTGCATTGGCTGTTACAATGAAAGAAATTCTCACAACCCAGTGGGCCATGGGATTTTATTTTCCTATTTCTTGTCCTGCTTTTATGTTTATAAAACATTACATGCATCAGCCTTCCATTTTAAGACCTGTATTATATTTCTGAAACAAAAATTAAAGTTTTGGTGAGTATATCACTGAGTGAAGAGGGAAAAATCCAGCACTAGATGAGGTGGTACTTTTAGAAGCTGGACTTGATCTGAGCTTTCACAGCTGCCCTGGATAAGATAAGCTGGTACTCTGGTGAAATACTCATTTGACATCTGGGGAGGAAATGCTGTGAGGAAATGAGCTCCGACCACTACTGGGCTGAGGCCCAAAGTTTCTGCTAAGTTTTAGCTCAGCCAAATGCTCAACTGGATTTCTCTTGCAGACCTTAGATATGCACAAGGACTGCAAGTCATGATCAGACTGACACCCCCCCCTCCCAATAAATAAATAAATGTAAAGACCAGTCTGTGAGTTCTCACTTTTGATTCATAATTTCCATGGTCTGACATCCAATGTGCCTCAGACCCCTATCACACTCATCCCAGCTCATCTTTTCTCTTTGTTCTTTAATAGCCAGCTACCAACCTTACTATATCCCTGCTTCCCAAGTCCTGCCTTAGCATGAGGGAGCACAGAATAACCAGACAGGGGGAGTAACTACTAATCTCACACTGTCACCTCTGTCCTTGAGTTGTGACTGATTTCTCTGCCTCTTCTCTGCTATTTCCCCGGAATGTATTGAAATATTATCTCTTGGAGCTCTCTCTAGTAAAGGTAGATTTAGCCACAGGGCAGAAAAGTGAAGATGGGCAGAAAGAATATGTAATCAGATAAGCCCCACCTCATTCAGAAACCAGTCTAAACATATGGTGATCCAAGAAGGAAGAGAAAAAAGGAAGCTAAGGTTGGGAGGGAGAAACACTGTTGAGTCTCATTTTCTCTCTCATTTGAGTCATAGGGAATTCTGCTAATTGGTTTGAATAAGAACTGAACTGGACCCTAATTCAGCTATTTTTCAAAGAAACTCATTTAATTTAGGATGTGAGTAGTGAAGTTATAATTTTAAAAGAGGAAAAAGGAACATTACAAAAGAAGCAATGATGCTTGTTCCTTTTTTTAGAATTTCTGTTTGATACTAATATTTGGAGATCTATCGACACATTGGTAACTGCTTTGAGGTACAATGAAAGGCTTTGGGGCTAGGTGAGGATATAAAATTATCCTGGTTTGAGTGAGAACAGAACTCATTCTGTTCAGGGATTTTACTTTTCAGTGCTGTCTGCAGTCAGCAGCCTGTTTTTAGACAGTGTCTGCTGCTGGCAGGGAGAACACCCCACGGGCAGAGTTACTACCAAGGGTTGGTGTGCAGACCAA
>VWZY01000180.1:0-16037 GCA_013399075.1 Chloroceryle aenea
AGCTGGACAGGGGAGAAAAAATGAAATAAAAGGCTTTTGAGTCAGGAGAAGGACATGGAGAAATCACTCATTAATTGCATGAGCAAAACAGACTTCCCTTGGGGAAAATTAATGTATTACCAATCTAATGTGAGTAGGGTAATGAGAAATAAAACCAAAACACCTTCCTCCCACTTCTCCCTTCTCGACAGGCTAAACTTTGCTCCTGATTTCTCTATCCCCCTGTGTCACTACAGGGGACTGGGAATGGGGGTTGCAGTCTGTTCATCACACATTCTCTCTACCACTCCTTCCTCCTCAGAGAGAGGACTCCTCACAATCTTCCCCGTCTCTGTCACAGGGTCCCTCCCATGTACAGCACTTCTCACTGAAAAGGCTGAAGAGATGGGAAATAGTGTAAGTTACAGTGTTGTGATGCTTCAGAAATAAGATCTGATTGCAATCAAATGTTCCAGTGCTGTAGTCAGAATTGGATTGGCAGCCACCAAAGGAGTTTGACCACCTGTAAATTTGTAGGAATGGGATTCAGGAATTAAAAAAAAAAATGGAGATACCTTTATGAAGAGAGGTGAATTCTGACTTGGAATGTTGGATGATATCTTTACATCTGATGTGAAATTCATATTAGATGATATGTAAATCACTTAAACCAGACATTTTACAGATTGCCAATAATTACATTTTTCTTGCTTTCAGAGTGCCAGAGAGGAGGTTAAAAAGCCTGAATTCTAGACACACTGAATGCTCACATTTGCTGCCCAGAGAAAGCAAGATGTGCAAGAATATATAAAGGGAAATGTACTCTTAAATCCTCTGAGAAATTAGCTACTAGTGGTCTCATTTCAAATACATAGAATTAATGGAAATATCTGGTTGTAATCACTCTATGCATCAGTTTTCTACTTATAAAATGAGGATAATAATTTCTCTCTATTTTTCAGTACCTGAATGTTCATTTCAGTGCAGTAGGGGTTAAGGAATTACATTAGGAATATACTGGGAATGTACAAAATACTGATTTTTACTTTTCAAAAAGAAAAAAGAATTAACTGAAATGGACCACTATATTCTGAAAATGTTGAAACAGATTTTTTTATTATTATTATTTTACTTTGTTTTCAGGGAAATAATTCAGGTAATCAGGTGCATATTATAGTATTTTAATAAAATTTTAACCAAATTTTTTCACTATATCTATATTAGCAATGTAAGATAGAAAATATGTGTTCAGTATATTTTTAATATAGGATATATGTGTGGTTTTGTGTATTTGCTTGATTACACTAATTCATAAGCAAGGATTAATTGACGAAAAACTATAAACTTTTAAAAGTGGCCATCTGAGTTAATTATTGGTGTAATGATAGTAGAACAGTGGTTTATGCCCCCAGTATGCTTTATAACTTTCCTAGCCCCTATTTCATGTCTAGTGCATTTAACTGGGATTATGTATTTCTTATGGCACTTTTCCTTCTCTGACTTTACATAAAATCCACTTGTATTAAAAGAGAACCTTTTCAGCTCATTTTGTTTTGTTTATAAATCAATTTTCATTGTCCAGTTTCTGGCTTTTCATTTCATTTATTTCTCTGTATGCATGCAAATCAGATGGCAGTGTCTTTTCAATGCTTGTTATGAGTGGAAAAGATACGGTAAATGTATAAGACATTAAACTGTTTTTACAGTTAAGGACTACAACTCTTTTTAAAGCACAACATGTTATTGTATTCTATGCCCAGGTATTTAATGTGTAGGAAAGTTCCACAGGGATAATAGGACACTAAGAAAGATTTCCACAAAGAGTGATTTTTTTTTTCCCCACATCAACCAAATCATTCATTCAGTATGTTAATTTTAGCAAGAAGTATTTTCCTGGTGTATCTAATATTGCAAAGGGAGAAATTTTATGCCTTATGCCTTGTGAGGATAAATAGAAACTGGAACAATTCATATTTTACACTGTCACATAAAACTAGGTTAACTTGATATAGAGCTCATTATGCTGGGATGAAGGAATTCTATTTTGTTACTTTCCTAGTAAATTCAATGAGCTTCTTGCAGGTGTTTATTTTTAAGATAACTGGGCCCAAGGATTTCTGTAAACTAAAAATAGCTCTCTGCAGACTAGCCTTCATATTTCCAAGTTCTAAATGCAGGTCTACTGTCTTGGTGCTGAAAGACACAATTAGAATTCCTGTGCAGTAAAATACTTCTCAGTATGCCTGATAGAGCAAGAATCAGCTCCATCTATTTCAGTCACTAAAACATAAATAAATAACTAGGCCCTGTATTTGCATATGTTTGTGGATATTCAATTTGACTTTTAGATACCTTGGTTCAGATGTTCAATATTAATAGATACTTGATTCAAAGATTAAACTTTGAGTTGCAGAAAATACCATTTTATGGAAAGTAATTTCTCAAAGCATTTTATAAACAAGGTGTCAAATAAAATTACAGATCATCTAATATCCTGAATTGACTTATTTTGCAATCCCAAAGTAACACATTTATTCCTACACAGAAGGAATAGCCTATAGTTCATTACAGCATGCATCATGCTTGCAAATGGAGTGAAATGAACAGGGTCACAGTTTCAGCTCTCCTTGAACTTATTTTTTGTCCCAGGCTACTCATGCAAAAGGCAGGTATACTTCCCTTGCCATTCCCTGATTTCCACTGGTAATTCATGGCTTGATAGTGAAAATCCACTCAACTCCTTTTCTCTGTTCTGGAAAGAAATTCCCTTCTGGGGTCTAAAGATTCTGAGAATGTCAGCATGGGAAACTGCTCTTTCCCACTGCAGATTCATTAGGCTCCTTTCACAAATCTTCAGATAAAGATATTTAAGAATACCCCATTTTTTTCCAGTAAGGAGATGTGGCTGTACCTGAAGAGAAGTAATATATTCCTTTCTTATTGAAGCCATATACCTTTAACTTATCCACTCAATGTATGAACAATCAAATAATTATTTTCCAAACAATTTAGGAGGTGAGTTAATAGCTTTTCTTCAAGGTATGTGTTATGCTGCAGAGCTACAAGGATATATTATGATTCCTTAAGCCTGTTTTTCCTTAAGTGTTAAACAACTTTGTATTCCACTTATTAAGGTTGTAATGAGAAGTGCTATCACAGTTGTCTGAATGGATTCTGATATTTTACTAAAAGAAGTTAATTCTACATTATTTTATTACCTCTTTTTATTTTCCTTCCTCCTTCCCAAGAGATATATAAGATTGTGCAGCACTAAAACCACATACTTTTATATAAGAATCTTCATAGGGTTTGCATTTTTCTAGCTCAATTTCATGTCCTTGAATACCTTGGAAAATGAGCTGATGAATGTACTTAAATGCCTGACTCCTCATTAGGTCTGTCAATTCCTGAAAGAAGCATCTGCAGTGTAGAAACTGGTGAGACTAGAGAGATTTTCCAGTTCACCTTGGATAAGTCCTCTCATGTTGATAGTTACATGAATAGCTGACAGTGCTTTTGTAGATGACTTAAATATAAAACTGTGCCACCAATGTATTTTATGCATCTTATGCATCTTAGGCAAGTCTTCAAGATGTTGCCTTTTTTCATCTGAATTTCCATAAAACTATTTTACTGACAACTGAAAGTCCAGTCACATTCTAAAGGCAAACTTGCATTTATCACAGAAACAGGGGGTTTATCAGCTCAAGGTTATATCAAGGGATACTAACTTTTATCATACTTCAGAGTGTGTGAGTGCTTATATGATGAAATGTTAATGAAGAGTTATATTTGGAACTAAAACAGCAGGAGTTATTATATAACACATTTTTTTATCCAAAATTTGCCTGGTTCTCAGGTATATTAATTTATGAGGATGTGATCATGAAAACATGAAAAGTGATTAACACCAAAAAAGCAATCCAAGAAATCCCCTAGAATAGGGTTGGCTGCTTGAGGTGTATGAGAAGGTCTTTAAAACATGGAACATACAAGGGCAGTCTCACAGGCACCGGGACAAATTCTCCAGCTTGATTTACATGGTTTTGGTCAAAACTGGTAAAAGCTGTTAGTGGTAGTAACTGACAAGATCTCAAAAGATTAAACTGAAAAGCTCTAGCAATGCCCCTGAGGTGATTTTTATTGAAACTTCTGCTTGCTTCATTAATGCAAGTTAGAGCACTTATAAAAATGTGAAGTTTGTCTCTTTTTTTTTTTTCTTTTTCTATTTTAGAAACTAAATCAGCACACATTTTTCTTTGAATCTCTATTACTCTCTTTTTTTTTTTTATTTTAAATTCAAGTAGCTGTATTTCTTTTTCCTGAAAGTGTTTAAGAGTGCTTTTATTGTCTGTCTTTTTTTACATGCTTAAGATTTTGCAATGAAAATCAATATATATCTCCCTGAGAAACACTCATATTTCTTCTGAAAATATCACATTGCTACAGTGGAGAGTTTGAGAGACAACTTTTTTTGAAAATCTTCTCTGCTTTATTTCCTTAAAATTAGCCTAAGGATAGCACCAATTTAATCTTCCAAGTTCTTTAGCATCAGATGTTTATCTTGAAACAGCCTTTGACTATGCTCAAGCTCAGTCACATCCAATCATCAGCTTTTATCAAACATCCCGGTTTCAACACATCTGACATGGACCTTGATTTCCCAGGTGATGCTCATGACACTACAAGATTTCAAATCAACAGCAAACATGCTGCAACAGCATGTGAATGAGAAAACTAGCTCCCTTGCCAAAGACTTATGAATACTTCAGAGAACAGAAAGTGCAGGTTGTTATTATATTTTCCTAGAAAATCTGAAACATAATTCTTTTAATAAAATGTCAGTTTGGAAAAGAAATTTTTCTCATTCCACAATGGCATAGGAAAATATAAACTGAATTTCCGCAGGGGTGGATAAGCAAGTTGCAATTCAGTGGGATATAATGAAGAAGCTTCATTTTTAATTCATCAGATACCTTCATCCAAGCAAATCTTCTTTTAGCAAATTCAGTAAATATGCTGATTCATATTCAGTGCAGGAGTAATTCATATTTTAATATTAATTCATGCAGTTTGTACTCATCAACAACATTGGAATACATTTACCAGAGAAGCCCCTAAAAAGAAAGATAAGCTTGTTGTACAACTTTGTGGGCACATGGGTTACCTTTCTGGAGAGTGCACTCTCTCAGTCAGTTAAATATTCTTTGAGAGGAGAAAGAGGAAAGGGGAACATGTTCTACATGTTTTATTTTATGTAATGATTGTCTTCAATGTTGTTCAATGAGCATCACCAGAATTTTCCTTTGCAAGATTTATTTGCCTTTATAATCTATCCTGTGTAAGCAATGGATGGTTTTTCCATAAGCATTGGCTGTGTCTGCACTCACAAACACACATAAGTAGGCAGCTTGAAAAGCAAGGTACAACAGGCACTTACATTTTTAATGTCTCAGTGCAGAAATACATGCTGGAGTGTTTTACTCTTAATTAAAAATGAGTGACAGAAGTCTATCCTAAGCTTGAAGCAGTAATGAAGAATTTTAATTCTTCAGATTCTTAGGTAACCTGACATTTACTATAGTATTCTAGTCTTTTTTAGTCCCACTTCCCTTCACAATTACTGGAATTTTTTTTTCAAAATATAAGAAAAACTAAAAATTCAACTCCATGTAAATTAAAAACAAACAAGCAAACACCAAACCAACAACAAACCTGAATCGTTAAGAAAAACAGATTGCTAGCAAAATTCCCCAAAATGCTTAGATTTGATTTTAAACTCCAAACCACAATGTCCTGGATAAGGTTCATAGACCAAAGCTCAGTCAAAAGAATGTCCCCATAGTCTGAAAGATTGTGCTCCATTTCATTCTCAGTTTTCACCTGCAAAGCTCTAACTCTGCCAAGAATCTGCTGCATAAAATATACAGTGCTTTTTTTTCATCTATGAAAGCAATGTTAAGTAGCTATCCTTGATTTTATCTGCAGAGACTGTTTGATGAAAATATTATGAATATATGTATAGATCCAAGCTGACTATGAAGAAATGAAAATAGTCCTATCAGTGCTGAAGAGCTGGGAAATAAAATGCAGATGAAATTACACACACACACAAAATTTAGAAGTAATGCACACAAGATTTAATATTCTTAATTTTAGGCATATGATAATGATTTCTAACCTGGCAATTACTACTCATGAATGATATCCTGAAGTTATTAAAAAAAAAAAATCTATGAATAAATATCAGCTTGTCATTTAAATGTTAAAAAAAAAAAGAGGAAGAAAGAAGAAATGTATGACAGAACCTAATGGAAATGTTAATATAATATTGAGAAACTATATGTAGTGGCCTCAATTTGAATAGTTTGGTTCTCATGCCCTGTGTCACACTTTATATAACACAACTGTGTCAGGTGTAGAGAGGAAGACCTAGGAGAATTAAAGGTAGAGCCACTGTAAGACAACAACTAAGTTAAGAACCATTCAAAAGGCCTTAATTATTTGACAGTGTTTTTGGAATTGCACTGAGCTGGATTAATCTTCTGTCTAATCCAGTGAAGCCATTCTTACATCTTATGGAAATTAAAGTCAAGTTAATTTTTTTGTTTTGCAGTTGACAGAATAAAAATAAATAAATAAATGAGCTGCACTTCTGCATTCTGCATAATTTTATAAGTGGATTTTCTTCAGAGGCTGCTGAAGGGAAGTATGTGAATAAAGGATAAATAATATAATACTCCTAATAGATCTTCCCATTCATATCTTCTGCTGTAAACTGCAGACATAAGTATAGATTTCTATTTGCCCCTCTGTATAGAGAACCTGGACAAGTACAGAAGTCAAAAAGGTAATCAGATCCTCAAATTTTAGGGGGGTTCATCAATGATAGATGTATAGAGCTGTAACAGGACGGTTATAATAGGGCTGTTTAGCCTAGAGAGCAGAAAGCTCTGGAGAGACCTTACCTCAGCCTTCCCGTACTTAAAATAGGCCTACAGGAAAGATGGGGAGGGATTCTTTATCAGGGAGTGCAGTAATAGGATGAGATGGAATGTTTTCACTCTGAAAAAATGTAGATTTTTATTAGGCATTAGAAATTCTTCACTGTAAGGGTGGTTAGACACTGGAACAGGTTGCCCAGATTGATTGTGGATACCCCCACCCTGTAAACGTTCAAGCCCAGGTTGGATGGGGCTTTGAGCAACCTGGTCTAGTGGGAGATGTGACTGCCCATGGCAGAGGGGGTTGGAACTGGATGATCTTTAAGGTCTCTTTCAACTCAAACAATTCTATGATTATATGATTCTAAAAGAACTTGGTAGATTGATTGTTCTTGTCTGCAAATATCCTGTTTTCTTAGAAAAGAAGGCCATTTCCTTAATCTTTTAGAAGTAGTTCATTTTTAGCACAGAAAGATAAAATTAGAAGTACAGATATGTGCTATAATTAATCTGCAATGTTTGTAGAGATTTTCTGATTGGAATGTAGAGCTTTCTCAGTTTTTCATTCTTCTCTATAAATAATATTTTTTTAATTATTGCAGTTATTTAATATTTTTTAAATATGTGGTTTACCTGTAATTAAAAATTCCAATACATGGTAACATAAACAGCAGCATTACTGGTATTTCTAAGCAATTCTAATTTTTGCACATCTTGAAATACTGAATTTTAGTATTTCTCTATCTGCTGAACAATAATGTATATCCTGGGACCAGCAGGAAAGTGTAATTTGGATATAAGACTAGAAAGAATTTGCTTTATTTTCACACATAAAATGCAAGTAATGGATAGGGGGGAAAAAAAAAAAGGAAAAAAAATACTTTTCCCATTACTTTTTCTTCTTAAATATGTCAATCAATAACCTAATCAACTTGACAATACAGGCAAGGTCATGAGTGATGTATTTAATTTAGTCTTGCTATGTGGTTGATACTCTTGTAGGTCCAGAATGACCCAAACAACAACAGGGCTCTGAGGGCACCACGAGGCCTTACTGTCCCTGTCCAGCCCCCTCATTTGCTCTTTCTCGGCTCATCGATGACTCTGTTAGCAGCACCCAACTCTGTCTGGTGTTGGCTTTATTTAACAAACAAATCTCACCAGGAGGTGCTCCAGACTTACTGTCCCCCAGCACCTGACACTTAGGCTTGGAGTTTCTTAGGTAGCTGCTCCATCTTATGATGTCCACAGTATCTGACCTACAGAGCCTTGGTCTCTACATCACTTTGCCTCCAGAGCTATGGTCTCTTGTGTAGCTGGATCCCAGACCTTTTGCATGACCTGCTGGCTATTCTTGCTTGAAGTTTGCTTATGAATGACACGATACACAGAGAGAGGACTGAGGTAATCCAAGGGAAAATGTACACACACCAGTGTCTCCTGGTGCCAGCAGCCAGCCATATGGCAGGATGGGTGCTCAGGTGCTCAGTCCTCCCATGTGGGCATGGGGAATGGGGAGCCTTTGCCCAGGAAAAACATCAGAAATGGAGGTTAATTAGAAGAGACAGGAGAGGCTACATTGGCTCATGCAGACATGGCAGGCACGAGGGCTGACAGACCACTGCTCAAACCCCACCAAGCCCCTTTTATCTTCTTTCCCTTTTGTTTTCCCACTCATGTTTATGTTAGTGCCTATGGTGCCTCACTCAAATATCTTGCATTTGTCCTCAATCCCTCCAGAAACATCCCATGATAAGTTTTATTTATGATGTCCTTATTATTTTTTTTTAAATCTTTATCTTTACTTATTACATCATTATCCTGTCATGTGATTGCATTTAGGAAAGTCAGCTTAATACAGATAGCATCAGACAGCAGAACAGAAGTAATAAGCAGTTTTGTCCTCTAAGAAACCACGAAAATAAAACAAATAATATTTTCTGTAATATCAAAATAAAATATTCAAAGTGCAACATAAAATAAAAAAGTGCTACTAAAATAACCCAAAAGATTTGGAGAAAAGCATCCCATTCTGTTTCCCTATACAAATGTGTGCACTAGCTGCATGAGATGAAGAATATGCTAATTCCTTGAAATAAGTGGAAGCAGAGAAAACAAATACAAAGAAAATATGAAACCACAAATTCTGCTGTTGGTAACAGAGCTGCAAATGTGCAAGCCACTGAAATAAATTTGTGCTACAGAGGATTTGTTTAAGCAGGCTAAAACCAGAATGCACATGAAAACTTTACAAAACCAATAAGCATTACTTTCAGACTTAAAGGGGTTTAAACCTCATGGGAAATTGAGCAGTTGAAGCATTAAGATCAAACTGAATGTTGGAAAATAGTGAATTTCATTTTCAAAATACTTTTAAAAACCCATCTGAAAGCATTACGAAAATATTTTCTTTCTTTGCCTTTTCCTCCACTGCCCTTCTTTTCACATCTTCTAAATGCATTATAGACCTATTTTAATGGAATGCCAAGGCTCCCTGATTTGATGTACTAGTTAGCTCACAGCCAGCTTAGTCAAGCTGCATTAAAGAATACAGACAAGAGAGTCACATTAGATTTCAGCCAGAGAATGAAGATAAATGGGTTGGTGCATTTGAGAAGGAAGCTCCTGTGGGATGTGAATGTGAAAAGCACTGGTGATAAGCATGTGGTCAATATAAAAAATGATGGCAAATAAATCTTCATGCTAGCTTTCTTAAGGATACATAATATGGGCAGCGTGATATCAGCCCAGCTGGAAACAAAGAATTCTAAGGAAAGAGAGTTATCTAAAGCTATACTTTTCAGATGAGACTAAAAATCATAATGCTATACCTGTGTATAAGTGAATACTAAATCAAGCACAATTATACAACTGATATAACTGGGAGAAAATCCACTATTGTTTTATATTTTATCCATGGGATTACATAAAACACTAAGAATAGACTCTGCAACAGCTGCCTTGTGCATAAACACAGGTTCTTTGTTACAGTCGGAGAGCATGGTTATTTAATATTCTCTTTATGTCTATTGCAAATTGTAAAGTGAGAGTAGGAAAATGAAGAATGAATTTGCATTTCTATTAGAATTTTCACATTGTTTTGGCTTGGTTCGTTCTGGTTTGTTGTGAGAGTTTTTATAAGAAGATGCCTTGGAATTTAAGATCCTGCAAAGAAATGCTATGCAACATGAATTAATGGTTGTGTGGAAAAAGCTGCACTATGCAGCTCAACTTGTAAGATGTCAAAGCTGCTGGAAATAATTTTTAGAAGTTAATACTTCTAATTTCTACCCATGAATCATGGACAGCTTCCTATAACTTCTAAATTATCCCTCCTTTATCAATAAAACTGTTTTTCTTTTACATTAGTTTAAGCCATTACAGAGTACATGCAGCACTGCTTGGCAAGTTCTTTTGCTTATATTATAATGCATTTAGTATTCACATAGATTATATAAAATAAATACTTGCTTGAAAAAGGGCTGTATGAATAGGGGAAAAACTTTTTTTTTTCCCCCTACATTGGAGAAAAATATCTCGAGTGCAGCTTTGTAAAGGAGTATAATGAATTTCAGAATGGTTTTCCTTGAAGTACAATCTTAGTTAAGTGCATACAAACATATATCTACAATATATCTTCCACAGTATCACAGGAAATATCATTTCAAAGGACAGGTAAATTTATGTACATTGTGGAGTTCTTTCCCTTATTCAGTCATTGGTTGGTTCTGAACTACATAATTTCTTCTTATTTTAGTAACATATTTATAATTTTTTTTTTTTTTTTAACTGTGCCACTTGGAAAGATCTGTCAGATAATCCTATAGATCTTTCTTTTTCTGATCTATCGAGGGTTCTGCAAATAGAAAATGTAACCACAGCTTCCAGAATAGTTATTGTAGGTCATGCTTCAAAAACATCATTGCCAGAAAAATATTAAGATTGGATTTGGATTCTAAAAGAAATATTTTAAAAGCTGTTTAGTAGAGATGAACCTCACAGAGACATGCAGTATGTGACTGACCAATTTTATTACTGATATATATGATATCTTTTTGTATCTATGAAACTATCCAAACTTCTTTCTCATTCCTAAATTAACTATTATTTTCTATTTCTACTTTATTTGCTATGTATATGGCTTTTGACCAATATATTTATTTTCTGTTCTCTTTTCGAAAATCCTCTTTAGAGAAAAGTAACAAAATGTGCCTCAGTCTGGGGGAAGTGTACAGGACTGTTCCCAAAACAAAAAGTATTTTTTGCTATATAAAGTTTGGAAAAAATATATTAATAGTAGAAAATTTATGATTCTAGTGAGTTTTATCAGCCAAAGAAGGTGATGTAACATCATTCATCTGGGGAAAAAGAAGAAATTTGTCCTTCATTTCAATCAGATGTGCTTTTACTACTTTATTTCCACTTCTGTGTTCCTCGGCAATTTTTGCTCCTTTTGACCATTTAGTATGAGATTTCTGTGTGTGACTGTACATTTTCCTCCACAAAGAGCAATTTCTTAAATCCTTAACTCTAAGCTCTGCTTGGTTAAACTACTATCATACTCCACCAGGACTATATTTTGACCACCTGACGTGTCCTGTTGTAAATTACATTTCCACATCTTGTCATTTGCAGTGTAGAAACTGACATCACAAATTTCATTTTTCCATACTCTTAACTCCATGTTCTGACTTTCATAGTAAGCCACTATTAATTTACAGCATGATTGTCTGAAATTTGGAAATAATCTGGTGCACCAAGCTCAACAACTAACTAATTATTTCCAGTTTGCTGATATTCAAATAGGGTCTCTGGAAGATTAATAACTGCACTTAGGCATGGCAATATTAATTCTGTAATCTGCAACTGACATACAGTATCAAATAACTGATATTTTCTTTAATCATTGGAAGTGTCCAGAGAATAACTGCTAGGTCACTTTTCACACATGTATTCTTCCATAGCTCATCCAATCCAATTTAGAGTTGGTTCAAAGTTACTGTCAGAGCAATGGTTTTACTAATTCCTGCATTAGTTATGTTTGTTTCTTATGAAAATATAATGCCAGGTCTAAAAAAAGGACTAAAGATTTTAAAGGCATATTTAGATGTCTGTAACCTTTCTTTAATTATGAACTTCTATCCTCCTGCCTTCTCAGATTCTGATACTAATTTTGGTCTGGCCTTGGGTCTGAAGAGCTGGTTTATAATGTGTTTCTTATTGCCATAACTCTGTCGTATTTCAACTCAATTTGAGATTTCTCATCTGAAATACTTTGAATTTTCCCCATATATTCATAATTCTAGCATACATTTGGTACACATCTTAAGGTTGATGTTCACATACAATATTTAAGATTTACAGATGCTTTAAGAAACTTGGAGATTTTTTTTTCTGTTTTTAGTGATTCTAACCTCTTGACATAATTTACTTTTCTATATTTTGTTTATTTGTGTGTTTCCTCATTTGTCAGATGTCATGTAAACTTTCTTGATCATTTTTCTCTCTTGCGATAAGCACAGGAAGCACAATTACCAGCATCAAGCCTAGCACCAAAATACAACAGAAGTGGAAGTGTATATTGTGACAGAAACCTTACCTCCTGCATGAGATTTCCACTCCAACAAAACAAAAGCTACTCACTGCCTGTCTCAGGCGTGGCGACCTGGTTCAGGAATGGCACGGCGACCAACCCCTGGCCGTGCGGTCCATCAGCACACAGACACCTATGTGGTGGATGGCAAATGGTGTTTATTGGTGGGTGACAGGGCATTTTATAACCCGGGTTTACAACGTCACTTCCGGCTGCTTACATCATAAACTAAGTGCTATTGGCTATCGGGAGAGGGGCCCTATCTTTCCGTACGGCGCGATAGCTTCCGGCTGCCAAATCCTACCTACATTTCCCCCCTGCCTATGCATACCTAAATTGGCTAAAATATAATAATTTGAAAACAATCCTATCCCTGCCCTGATACTATACTTATGCTTATAGTTATTTCTAGGCTTAGACTTAGACTTATATAAATCTCAAAAATATATATCATAAACTTGAATAAGAAGCATAAGGCACGGTGAATAGGTGGAAGTTAGGGGTTAACTGGGGTTAATAATGGGGTGTAACTTGGGGTAACTAGGGATAGCTGGAGGTAACACTGAGGAAATACATTCTTAAAGCAGTTCTTAAAGCATTCTTAAAGGACTCTTAAAGCAATTCCTAAAGTATTCTTAAAGGATCCTGCTAGTGCTAGTATTATTTTGCTTTAAAAATATCATCAAAAAAGTAGTAGACTTCTGATTTAACTTATAGGAACACGGTATTTGCAAAATAATAATATCAAATTCATTTAGCTTTACTTATCTCCGTATTTCATAATGTCACTGTTCCTTTATAAATTCTAATTCAACAGTGTCTACTTTGTATATTAGCAACAATATTTTAATTATAAAAATATCCTTGGCCCAACAAATTAATCTGGCGTTGTGTTCTATGTCTAAAATGTAGCCTGACAAATGACTGATTACAGGGCAAAATGGCTATTCCCAGGGGTTTTTGTAAACCTCAGAGACATGTTGGAAAAAAGACTGAGTTGAGTAATATTTTCTCCAGATTTCTTCATCATTTTAGATAGAAAAGCTCTGAACTAGCCAGCAGCTTTTCAAAGGATTGTCAGAAGCCATATTTTGAAGTGACAAGTCTAATTTGTAAACAAACCCCCAGGGTTCTCTTTGACATTCCTGTATTTTGAGGACTCAGCCTACTGTAGAGATTCCTTGTAATCAAATATTTCTCAACAGATTCTCCATTGTGTTGAAAGCTATTCTCAGGAATAGGATGGACCCTTGAGGGGAACTGTAGAGGCTGCCTTGACTAAATGAAAAGTTGAAGTGGAAGCAGGTGTAAAAGGAATTTTAGTGAAGGCTTCACCTTGGATAGATTTTTTAACCACTGAGTGTTGTTAAACTTGAAGACTTCTGGAGTCCTTAACCTCTAGCCGGGCCTACTGTATTATCAGGATTTACCTCGTATTTACCTTATTGACTTTGGAAATATTTGGAGCTGTGAAGGCTGCTGTACCCTAAAACTCACTTTATCTGCTGGAGACACAAAATGTTTGTTGTTTTGTTGTTTGTTTGTTTGTTTTCATTTTCAGAATATTAAATACTTATTCTTTTTGGGAATACCTTAAATATAATTCCAAGCTGATGGTCTCATCATCTTGTATCAATTCCCACTGTTCAGGGGAATAAACAGAACAAAGAAAAGGTTCTATATTGTGTAAATTAGTTTAATGATATTTAGTTTCAGTTCTTTATACAGGACAACTTTATGGTGGGTTTTTTTGAGGTTAGAGGTCATATTTACTGCTACTTTATTATGTGAAATCCAGATGTACTTCAGAAGACTGGGTTCTCCACTTTCCAGCTAACCCATCCTTCCTGTGTGCTGTCCCTTTAGCAAAAGTTTTATAACTTTTACTTACCAGTAGTACTTTCCACAGAAACAGATCTTCTACTCATTCTGTCTTCCTCCAGAAACAGCCCATAGGTTTGGGATGAAAGTGAAAGTCTTGGAAAGTGAAAAGTATTACTTTTAAGATCCTTCAGGGTGAGAGCACTCTGATCACAAAACCCCTCGCTGTTTTTTAACCACTTTATAAAGGATGGCTCCTATCTCCTCCTTTATAAAAAATAAACAAACAAAACAACTATTGATGCTCAGTTGCTGAGCACATCTCTTCTGGCACTTTAAGAAGATTTAAAATTGCTCTGTACAATTTTTTTTATCCTAATTCAGCTTGCATGAAGGCTATGCTGGAAACAGCAAGGTCTGATTTGGGTATGCTACCTTTGAAAGTGCTAGAAAAAATCTGTACCCTGTTCATTATTTTACCTTCTCTCTACAGAATTCTCTCTCTTATTTCTGTATTATTTCTCTCCTTCAATCTCTGCTTTCTCTCCAGATTTTGAAGCAGAATTTATCTACTCATGTCTGTGTTAGATTGTTAATCCCTGGACTGAGTAAGTGTCCCCACTTACTACAAAACCAAACTGGTCTATTTTAAAACTTTAATACAACCACTGGGAGATACTGTGCATCAGTAATTGCTGATTGCCAGAAAATGTTAATGTTAAACAGTAAATCATCAGCTCAGGTATCTCAATATAACGTAGCCACTGAGGGTGGTTCTTTTTGCTGTTGCTGTTGCCATTGGTTGCAATCACTTCTTGTAGTCAGGAACCTGATATTTATCAAGTCTACATTTAAGGATCTGATCATGGACTTTATGTCATGATCTTTCAAAGTCTGTATGTTCTTTAGACACCAGCTGTCCTGGTTTGAGTGAGAACAGAACTAACTCTGTTCAGTGATTTTACTTTTCAGCTCAGTTCCAACTCACTCACAACCCAGAAAACAGATGTACAAAGACTTTACTGCTTCATGCATCTAACTTGGCAAAATGAGCAACACACATCTTTTAGTTACAGTCTTTGTTTCTACTTTAAGGACAAACATGTTTAATAAGCAGAAATTGGCAGCTGTATAAAATGTATTTATTCCTGAGGCTTTTATAAGGTTTCCTTCTGAGGTCCCTAATGATGTACTTCAATTGTGTTACAATGATATTTGTTTCAGCTGGAGATTAGTTCCTTCCTCCATCCTATTAATTAGATCAAGTTCCTAGCAAAGTGCACTGCAGAAACAATCCTTGTTTGAGATTAAAATGAGTTATGACATAGTGATGAAACACTGAAACATTTCTGAGGGATCAGCTTTCTAAATTTCATAATTAAATACGGTGGGTTTTTTGGTGTTCAGATATTTTTCTAAAACAAATCTGTCTTTAATAAATATGGTCAGTAGAACTGATCAAAAACAACTTCTGGTTTTAAAGTTTTTGTCCTGGTTTGAGTGAGAACAGAACTAACTCTGCTGAGTGATTTTACTTTTCAGCTCAGTTCTTCTAACTGACTGCACTGTCTGCAGTCAGGAGGCTGTTTCCCCGAGCCGAGTCTGCTGCTGGCAGGGACAGAACCCCATGGGCAGAGTTACTACCAGGGATTGGGGTGCAGACCAAGGCCACTGCTGGATCTTGTGCACCACACTGGGGG
>VWZY01000180.1:16095-48324 GCA_013399075.1 Chloroceryle aenea
TGACAGTGATGTCATTACCACTGGGGGGGTTGGGTTCCATACTGGTTTTGTATAGATTTGTACATATTCTATTTTATTATTATCATTACTATTCTCATTCAAGCTGTTCTAGTTTCCTTTTCTAATCACTAAGTCTCTCTCCCTTATTCCTTTTCTCTTCCCCTTGGGGAGGGAGGGGGGTTAACAGAGAGCATCTGTTACAGGTCTAAGGTGCCACCCTGACCCTAAACTGTGACAGTTTTTAGTATTTCACTCTTCGATTTATCACTTTGCATAGGGAATTAGAATCTCAGAGGGAAAAGACAATGATATTTGTATTCTCTGGCACATTATAGATGTAATTTCCAACAGCAGTTGCCAAACAAAATTTCTTGAAGTAGAGTGAAATGAAGGGCTTGTATCTTTTGTTTTTAATCTTCACTTTCCTGCTTCCATAATCATATAATACTCTGACCTTCATACAGGTCAAGGAAACGTTCTTAACATATCCTACTGGTGCAGTCCTCATGACAGTATGATATATTACTCTATTTAATCTGTCTAATAAACTACAATAGTCTATTCCCCTAAAATTAGTTTATTTCCCTGTATTAGCCTAATCCCCTAAAAACATTTGGATTTTGAATACCATGGAAAATGCAACGTATGATTGGTTTTGACACTGATTAGCTGTATTTGGTTACACACTTTTGGATACACACTTATCTCCTTGCTTCAAGTAGACATTTAGGATCTCAGATATTAAAGCTAAAGGTCCTTCTGAAATAATACAAAGTTCCTTCAAGCTGCTTGAGTGTCCCTACACAGTATTAGTATAATACCAAAATCACTATTGAGAAACTGGTCAAAATTATCATCTGGAACTTTTGCAAAATCACTTTTCCAATCTCCCATGTTACACATAAGGAATAAGCTTAGTACCTTGTGTGCTGACTAGTTATCAAGTACTTGATTGAAAGAGCAGTTAACCACCAATTTCCACGTCAGAGATTAACCCTGGAAATTTGAAAATAATACAGAAAATTCTTAGCTTAGAGTGGAGAACAAGAGTCTTTGAATGTTGCAAGAAAATACAAGGAAAGTTCAGTAAAAATGGTAATGTGTAATCTTCATGTAGAAGATCCTTATTGAATTTTGCTGTCAGTAAATCAAATTTGCTAATAAAATTATGTTCCTTGATTTTACTTTAATTTATATATCAAGTTATTGATTTTTTTGGAATCAAAATACTTACTTAAGACATTTTCTCCACTTTTTTACCTATTAGACATCCCTTCATGCCTCTGAGGGAGCAGAAAGTAAAACCACTGGAAATAAAATGCACATATATATATATACACTCAAATTTTATCAGTAAAATGTTAGGTTGCAACCTCATATGGAATATTTTCATTGCTACTATTTATGTTATGAAAGAATAATGAAGGTAGAAAATGCCTCCAATGAAACTCAATTTCTAATTAATTATATATCCTCAAATTCCAAAAGTGTAAATGGTAATGGCCAAGCCCATAAACATGTATAGTGTTAGACTCACAACTTCAGTAGGTTCTAAAAAAATTAATAATCCTACAATGTATTAATCAGATCAGAGGTAATATATTTAAAGGAGAGTAAGAGTATGTTTCATGTGACCTGGGGGAACAGTGTATGTTACATAACCGTAGATTGCCCAGAATGATAGAGTTCTTTGTTTTATCTTTGTTTCTTACATAGTGATCTACAAAGAATCTTTTATCTAAGCATCAAAAAGGGAGATTCTAGGGCATGAAAAAAATAACCCAATTTAAAATCAGATATGTAACATCTTCCATCACCATTTACTCATTCCATCATCCCAAACTTCACTTCCAGTCATTAGCTCTTGTGTCTGTCAGCAGTGCCCTCTCTGAGCTAAAATTCAGTGCTGAGAAGAGTGGATTAGTTATTGTCAGCTGAGCAAAAAGACTTTGCTTACGTATAACACTGCAATGCTTTGGTGGAAAACTAATTAAATGATAATAAAGTACAACTGTTATGGGCAAATTTCCTTGCATATTAGTTTCTGAAATGCATATTGTGGTTATAATTGACAACAATATAAACACTTCAACATTGAAATTGTTTGTCCTCTAACACTGATTCAAATTACACTATTTCTGTTTTCTTTTCTTTTTTTACATCCCCCCAAATAAACATTGCTTCATTTGTTACACATGCTGCATGAATTCCTGGCAGTAAGAGTAATGAGTAGTTTGTAATGTCAGTTAGAGATGAAAGGCTACAAAGTCAAGTGGAATCCTGTGAACATGAATCTCCTGACATCCTGGCAACACTTAGAAGTCCTGTCTCTCTTGAATCCTGACAGGAAGATTAATGATTAAGAGCTTGTTCATGGCATTAATTTATTGCAAAGCCCTTATGCACACACACATACAGGCACATTTAACTTACACCCAGAAATGTCAAATTGTGCTTTTCTGTTTCATCTTTTCAATTTGTTGCTTACCAAAAATCTATAAGCTGAACAAATTTTTACTTATTTTATATGAATACAAATTGTAAGAACAGACATTTTATACACATTCTTTTTGCCTTTAACTTCTATTGCTGCTTTACCCCACAAATTTTTATGTATAATACAGAATCAATCTTGGTAACAGAAGAATAATTTGGTATATTCACTGTACATGAAACACTTAAAAAACCCACACAGTCAAGTGACTATCAAGCCAAGTGACAGGAAGTGATAGTCAAGTGACAGGAATTGTCTCAATTTTAGACACTGTAGTGTTCATATTGATTTTCTGCTCTTCTTGGTTGCAAGTTGTCAGCTATTCTTTACTAGAAATACTTTATATGTCTGGTCCTTCATTATCTTTGTTAAACTGTTTACCATTTTTACTGACCATACTTGTTTTTTTCAGGCATCTTTAGCCACACACAATGAGTCTATTAGGGGAATACATACAGCACACAGTATAAATCTGTCTGACACAAAAGATAGGTAGACTTCAGCGAGCTATGAAGCTAAGCATCAAGATTCCCCACCATGACAAGGCACCTTACATACTTTTGATGGTGAAGTAGCATCAGTCCATAAAGAAGGTTCACTGTGACCTCTGGGATCTACCTTTTCACTGTGCTTCAGAGCTGTCAGCTGCCACCTGCTCCATTGTTAGAGGTGCTGGTGAACTGTTCCAACAGTTCCTGAATTAAAAAATGTGTTCTTTTTCTGTTAAAGACTTTATACCTTTCATGTCTGTATTTTCCCTCTTGAATCCCTGCTTTACTAATGATCCCATCTTAATGGGGTCTCTGCAATTTTACCTTTCTTAACCATTTTGCAGATTTTCTGATGCCTATTTCTCCTAGCTCAGCAATTTTCTCAGCTATCTGAGCTGAGGTTACACAGTTGTGTGTAGCTCAGCGCCGGGTCTCTGGTATACAGACAGATGTATGCCTGGAGCAGGCAGGGAAGGCAGCAGAAAAGCTTAGGGGATATAGCAGACCATCTTATAGCTTCCAGGTCTTTTTGGCATGTCCTTAGGGATCTACACAAGCCTAACCCACCCTTAGTGCTGGTAGAGGTTTAACCCACTTGTCTTCAATATGTAGCAGGTGAGTAGAGAAACTCACAGAATAATTAAAGGTAAGTATTTAAAATACACCCTGCTTTTTCACAACTAACATAAAGAAATACATTTAGTGTGTAGAATTAAGCAATTTGCTCTGGAATTAAAAGTACACATTTCTAGGGTAACTACTAACTACCTGCTATTTGACTGATAACTTGTTTTATGTCATAGATACTCTTCAGTTTTATTTTTAGCTAATATTCTGAAACATGATTATGACATACAAACCTCTAATCATCTGCTATGAATTTGTAGATAGAATTTGTAAACAAGCCTCCAAGAGTTTTCTCTTCATTTCAAACGTGGTTAATACAGCAGATCTGAAAAACTGGGGTTTTTTCTGCATTTGTACTGTTGATTTCAGTAATAATAAAATTAATTGCCTGTAATTCAGAGAAGTATAATTATACCTAGCTTGACTTAGACAAAGATGTGGATATTTCAGAATTAGATAACATGAAGTATGGTATAAATGATTCATAAGAAAAGATGAATTAGATCGTTTTGTAGATTCAGTTTGAACAAATACTACAACTGAGTTATGGACACACAGTGTGGGATTCATCTTACCTCACCTTAGTTGTCTAACAAATAGTAATCTAACTCTAAGTTGGTACCTTAAGAGTGTTTCCATCACTAATGAAGAATAACCAACAACAGACAAGGGGAAATACTTCTCAGTTGTCTTGATCATCCTGACTAGGACAGCATTAATTACCATCTGAAAACATATAGACCATAAAAATATTCTGTCAATACCCTGCAGCAGACATTATATACCATTTTCCAGAGCCTTGGAATGATTGTCAACTGAAGAAGTATCATTTGACTGATACATACAGATCATAAGATTTTTTTAGATGCATCTGTTCTGTATTTGGTGTCACAGTTGCAAGTAAGTTAAAGAATCATCAGTTATATCCTGAACTTTAATCTTGTAATAGGTATTGGTGATAATAATTTAGACTTAAAAGCAGCAGTTCTGTTAAAAGAAACAACTGCTTTAAAGTAAAGATACTCTTTCCTGGCCTGTACAATATAAGATAATTTAATATAAAAGCTACTGTCCTAGTTTCATCCTGGATAGAGTTAATTTTATTTTTAGGAGCTGGTACAGTGCCGTGGTTTGGATTTAGTGTGAGAATAATGTTGATAACACATTGATGTTTTAGTAATTGCTAACTAACACTTAACACAAGTTTCCCATGCTCTGCCAGGTGCAGAAGTTGTGAGGAAACATGGCCAGGACAGCTGACCCAAACTGGCCAAAGGGATATTCCCTACCATTGTATATAAACTGCAGGGAGTTGGCCAGCTGGGTTGATTGTTGCTTGGGCATCAGGCAGTGGGTGATGAGGAATTGTATTGTGCATCACTTGTCCTGGGGGTTTATTTCTCTATATTTTTGTTATATTCATTTTCATTGCAATTATTATGTTTTATCCTTACTGTAATTAATACATTTTAGTCTAGTTATTAAACTGGTCTTAACCTAGGAGCTTTACTTTTTTTTTCAGTTCTCCTCCCTATCCCACTGGGTTTTTATTTTATTAATAAAGAAGAATGCCACTAACATTATTTTAAAGACAACTAGTTTTAAAATTTGTCAGCCATAGATTGCTTAATGAAATAGTTTGTAAGGATGTTAAAATGATGAAGGATATGTAAATATGGTGAGAACATGGAAGGCAAATAAACATAATATTAGGTACAGATATAGTACAAACAACATCATATAAGCAAATGGGTTGTCTGCAGCCTTTTGTCTTGCAGTTTTGCTTTTAAGCATATATGTTTTTATTGTTTCTTTTCTTTACAGATATAAGGCTTAAATCACTTACCCACCCCCACAATACATTTCAAATTCAATTATTCTATCTTTTTTAAATGAAGCTCTGCTTCATTTGAAAATAAAAATAATAAAATCTTGCAGTTGAAAGAAAAAAATGTTTTGTTTCAAACGTTGCTGAAAGCATCAGTAAGGGGGTTTGATTTGCACTTCTCATAGGAAAAAAATAGAAGATTTTCTGGTTCTGTAGTTAGACATAGCTAATAATAAATTCATTCTGTTTTGAAATTTTCTGGTTTACTCTGTGTGGCTGTTTGGCTGTTTAGAAAGTCTGAGCTAAAGTAGGTCTGTAAATTTCAAATGCAGGGAGAGTGAAGAAAATATTCTATTACCATTACAGAGCAGGAGGGTGAGGGAAGAAGCCTGTAACCTTTTTATGAACAGCCCTAGAGCTGAAATGGATGAGAGCTGGAACCTGAAACTTTGCATGGAAATAGCTCTCATTTAAAAGAAGTACCTTTATGTTCAGAGAAAATTGGCTTGACTTTACCAAAGTATGAGCTTTTGAATATTGAATACTGACTACAGTAATAACATTTTAAGCCTCTCTTTCACTTTGTTTCTTCCTTCCCCCAGTTCCTTAAATTTTCCTTCCATATGAACATTAAAAGTACAAAATATCTTTACAGTAAATAGCAAAGTATCATATATTGCTGTGGATTTTAAGTATGAAACAATTAACAATATAAATATGAAATTGTTGAAACAATTTTTGACCTTTCTGATATTTTTTGTTGTTTGTTTTCTTATAACACTTATAAATTATACTCTTTCACTGCCTCTTCTCTCATCTAAAATTCACCATCCTTTATGTGAAATGGCTTTTCAGTTCAAAAACTTGTCAAATCTATATCACATATATCCAGTTGTGGATTTGTGTGATGGGGCTTTGGTAGTGAAGCTGTTTCTGAAAAACTGCCACCCATGGGAAGGACCCATATAAGAGAAGTTCATGGAGAACTGTCTCTCATGACGAGGACCCCATGCCGGAGCTAGGGAAGAGTGTGAGGAGTCCTTCTCCTTGGGAGGAAGGAGCATCAGGAACAATGTGTGATGAACTGACTGGAACCTCCATTCCTTGTCTCCCTGAGCCTCTGGAGAGGGAGGTGGTATTGAAATCAGCAGCAGAGCTAAGCCTGGGTAGAAGGCAGGGGTGGTGGGAAGGTGTTTTAAGATTTGGTTGTATTTCTCATTCTCCCACTGTGATATGATTGTTAAATTAGAGTTGTTGTTTCATAAATTAAATTGGTGGTTTTCCCTAGGTTGAGTCTGTTTTTTGCCTGTGACTGTAACTGGTGAGTGAGCCTTCTCTGTCTTTGTCTTGACTTCCACACTTTTTATATTTTCTTCTCCCTCCACACCAGGGGTGAGGAGTGAATCAGCAGCTGTGTGGTGTTCAGTTACTGGCTGGGTCTAAACCATGATGCTAATTTGCAGAAGTGTGAACATTCAAAAAAATTGAAACTCATATCAGTATTATATGGTCTTGACCACAAGTCCTCTTTCCACAAGAGGCTTTTATTTTTCTCACAGAATCTTAGATTGGATTCCAATTATCCTTCTAAATCAATATAGCTCTTGCAGCAAACTCTAGCAACCTTGGTTAACTCTCAGTCATTAAGAATAAAGCACTTCTATTAAGTGATTTCAGAACTGGTAACAGTCTTGCCATCCTGGAGTAAGATATATCTGGATTGAAACTGCAATTTCAGATGGTTGAAGAAATGACCTTCCCTGGTCATTCTTTATTCTACCAGGACTCCACCTTCTGAATTAGGTAGGAGAAGGTAATATTTACTTTAAGGCTCCCTTGTATGAGAAACTTCATATAAAATGTGTGGGTGTCTTCTATCCTGAGGGCCCAACATTACCTTATATTGACTAGACCGATAATTTTCCTTCTAAACAGAGTTACCACATCTCACAAACTTTCAGAACTTTACCTTCACTGATTACTTAATCTGAAAGTTTCTACCATAGCTTTTGGGAAATGCAGCATTCTTCTAGCTGCTGCACTAATTAAGTTACCCATATTTTACACATTTTGTAGAGTATATGGTCCTTTTCTTGTAATGTGCATTTTCTTTTGAATAAACATATTGTAATTGATTTTAACTAGTTCATGATAATATGCAGAAATATTCAGGTGAAGACTCTTCAGATAGAAACTTAATTAGGTGGACTACATCACAGTCCAGAAGTTAGACTGAGATTTTCTGTAGGTACATGGGATTTTTTTTAATGACATTTATTATATCAAGTCAAAATGACACTTTTGGTTTTGCCTTTGAAAACCTTAAAGAACTAAAATCCACCTTGATTGAAAAATGTAGATACCAGGATATTTTTTCAAAGGACCAAATGCCAATAAATCTGAGGAATGAACTCTCTCAGCAAATAAGAGACACTTCTCTACTTTGTTACCATGTACTTTTTATTATCCTTTTTACTTCCATAACAATCTGTTAAGAACTAGATTTTCAAAAGCAGGTAGGTACTTGGTTCACTTTTTAGGGTAAGAGAGATGCCTAAATGTGCCTGGAAGATCTGAGCCAATGTTTATTTTTCTTCCTTACTCCTACACAGCATTTCATGCCATCACACTAAAGCCTTACCCACATGGTAAAATTTCAGGCACAACTGATACAAAAATTAACAATTAGATTTTACATTTATTTATGCTAATTTTAGATGTAAATGTAATGATTTAAGCAGGTTGGTAGAAGAAGATAATACCTTTTATAAGACTATAATTTTTATAAATAATTAAATTTACTCTCTTAGATAATTTAATGGCATATTTTGGCTCTGAAAAATAAACTGGTTTAAGTTATGAGTGCTGTGCATCCTAATTAGTCATTAATTTTTTTTCTTTGCTAAGAGAGTACTCTGTAAAGTACAGACAGGAATGCTGTGAAAATAACTGATAGATTTGTGCTGCTAATCATTTAATTTTTAACTGAATACAGCAAAAAGCCATTTTCATTCAGTCTTATTTGGAATTTTTTAATTCTTCTGCCAGCATCTAACACTAAGAAATTATTCCTGTGTCTCAGTGAGGTATCAAAAAGTGTGCGTAAAATCGCTCTGGCTCAGGTTAGCTTTTTGTTCTACCTAAGTCCAAACCACATATGACATTATGTACCTTCTAACTCAATTTAGCAGAACGCAAGTAAATTAAAACCTGTTGTCACTACATTTAGGTAAGAAGGACAGAGTTTATTTTTCTGTCTGTGTTATCAGAGGAATTAACACTTACTCTCTCAGGATAAAAACTTGTGCTCATTTCTTTCTGTTCTGTAAGAAACACTATCCTTCAAGAAATCTGACCAGCCATCAGTCTGGGACTATATGCTGTCAATTTTTGCTGCTGGTGCATTTCTTGTTACATTTAAGCACTCACTGACTCACTAAATAAATAATAATAATTAAAAAAATCTCCTACATTTTTTGTAATGAACTTCCATAGTAACCATTGCTATACAATTGCCACTACAAATGGCCATATAAGTATTTTAGACAAAGTGAAGCCTGGTGGAATTCATGAGTGGCTCTTTCACACATAAGTAACTGGTTTAGAATATAAGCATAAAAGATAGTAATCAGAGTGAGTGAGTTTTTTGTATCTCTTGCGGACAATAGAGTATAGAGGGGTCTTTGGTCTCCCCCTAAAAGGTGTGATGTCTGACTCTTGCTATGAATAGAATTCTTCTGTTTACTTCTCTGAGCTTCCAGTACCTCACGCAATTATATCACCTGGGCTTTCTGTTAAATCATCTGTAAACAGGAAGAAAAAAGGGGCAAGATTTTCTGAAAGAAATATAGAAAAGGAGGCATAGAGTGAAGTGAGGGTATGTTGTCTGAAAGAGGGAAAAACCTTAAAGGGTGAGAGACAGATATCCTTTGAAGTATAAAGTTGTGATATGATCAAAAGCTCACTACAGGTAAAGTTTTCTATTGACTTCACTGGCCTTTGAATTCAGCACAGTTTGAAGGAAATCAAGAAAATTTCCTCCCATTTCTCATCACCTCCTTAGCTGTGTTCTTTTCAGAATCAGTCATACTAAATAGATGTTAGAGAGTTAGGAATGAAGTTAGAAATCACTGGTTTTATTCAAAAAAAATGAGCAAAAATAATGAATTAATTTTAAAACTGTAAAATTTAACTTTTGTCAAGGAATTTAGTAGGGTTAAATATCCTGGGTACTATTTAAGATGTGTAATTTACCATGATTTTTCAATTGCTCTGCACTTAGCTACCTGGCCAGAGTCAGTAAGGAGATCAAGAAGCATTTTGTTAGCCTGATCAATGGTTTAATCTTTGCATATAAAATCCATCCAATTGTGGGTTATTTTTTTGCTGTGTGTCACCTGATGGTGGTTGCACTTCTAGTTGTCTCACTCCTACTCCTTAGTTTTTATTTCTTTTACATCATCCCTGCAAATTTCATCCATAGTTTCTGACTCCTGCCTCTGCTCTTTGTTCTCACCTTAGTTCTTCTTGCTCTTTGTCCTGGTTGGTACTTTCTTATTCCTTGTTCCAGGAATAGGAACCGTTATTGCAATAAAGTTATCTTTTGCTTCAAGTCATTAAGCTTTTGTTTCTTGCATCTTTCCACTTTTCCCATACATTTTGCCTAAATTTTGCCTTTAACGTAACCCTTGGCCTTCTTTGGATGATCATCTCATCTCATCATCTCATGTATTACACCCGGCTTGCATTACCTTCCTTAATTCCAGTCTGTCTCTTAATAGCTTGGAAGAGTGACCCATGATCTATCTGTTACTGTTTAACAGAAATTATTCTCTTTTTACTCAGAAGTAATTATGTCAGAAGGTTGTAAGGGTAGGAAGAACAAGAAGTTGTAGTTTGGTCCTAGAGGTGTTTGAGTCGTCTTAAGGCCATGTCCTAAGGAAGTGACTTACTAGTGTAGAGGATATAACATCACACTGATGTTAATGACTGAAGAGTTTACTCACAGAATAAATTTAATATAGATTACATATATTTAGTAATTTAGTGTATGATTTGGTTACAGAAATGTAAAATACCACAGGGGTAATTAATTCATATGACACAAAATCATAAAACCAGGCTTCAGAATTTCAAGTTAGTATGATGGAGGTTTTTTTCCTTTTTATTTCTCAGGCTTTTTAATATCTAATCTTGAGTGGGAAGAAACTTCCTTTTTGCCAGTGGTGGGCAAAAGCTGGCCTTGGCTTCCTGATACACAGGTGGCCAATTGCTTCAGAGACAAGGGGTTTCAGTGGGATTATGAAGAGAAAGAGGGTTATGGTCCTTCTGGGTCCTGAGGTCAACAGTACTAATCTTCTTCAAGCAGAGATAGATTGTCTCAGTGAGTCATAAACCTCTTGAATTTGCAGGGAGTGGTTTTGATACTCATAGTGACAGTGTTTTCCTACTCATTCTAGGGTCTTAAATTTTTCTTTAAACATTTTTCATTCTTGTTAGCTCCTAGTTAAAAAGTTGCGCACCTAACATCAGTTAGCTGTTCTTTGTTATGCAGTAAACCCCTAGTTTTACATACTTTTAAAGACATACTGTTGTCTCTGACATGAAGTTGAAAAAGGTTGAGCAATAGTCACTTGATCCCCTAGACTACTGCTATGTGAAACTGTCTCAGGAACATGTAAGTGTACATAAATTCAGGTCCACTATCAAAGGCTTACAGCAGTTTACCACTAACGGCAAAAAAAAAAATGGCTTCACTTGGCTACTAGGTCTTGGACTAGATTAAGAAGAACAAAATTAGTATGTTGATCATTCCCTCCCCCTTATATTTCTTTTCATTTACTGGCAATTTAACAACTATTTTTCTTTTACCTTCTTTTCTCCTAAAAAAAAACCCAAAACACCAAAAAAAGCCCCAAACCAAAAACCACCAAAAAGCAAACTTACTAATGTTTTTATAGCAGTAGGGGAAAAAAATGATAAAAATACAAGGGTAAATGAATGACTTTAAAGACTGTAAGATGTTAAATGATACTATTAAATCTTATTCAAACTGTAGTTTTACTGTATGCAATAAGGAGGAAAATGAATGACATGGGGAATTAGCTGGAGTTACTTCATAGTAAGCAAAAATATTTTAATATATATTTAAATAATTTAAAATATTAAGTATATTTATAATACATACATTTATAAAACTTATTTATAATGTTTAATTTTCATTTAATTTACTTAATATGTAATGTATAATATATGGATATTATACAATGAAAGGATATGACACACACACCTTTTCAAAGAAAGAAAATTTTGCCCTGTTCAATAGAACATGAACTTGTCTAATTTAGTCAGGCTGTGATTACATGATAATCAATGATACCCAGGAAAAGACCAAGTACCTGCTTAACATTTACCCTTCAGTGCATACATATAAAGGTCACTGTATAATAGATATTTTTTCCAAAAAGTCTGAATTCCAGTCAAATGCATCATTATGGCTAAATATTTGATAGCAAGTACAGAGTAAACATAGCAGGTGGAGACAGTGCTAATAGCACAAATAGAACTAATCAAGATTTACCAACAAGAGCTTGTTGTGGACCATTTCAGATCTTAAATGGTAGTTTCAAACTGAGTATTAATCTTTATACATTATCTTTGAGTGTCTTCTATGGGTAAGTGATTTAGGAACAACATAATTTAAACAAGTTATTTTGTAGAGTGGGATGTTGAAATTAATAATATTCATTCAAATATAAAAATAACTCATAATAAATGCACAGCAGTTCTGTTGGTTAAAATAGTTAATAAATGCATTATTTCTCATGTTCTTGACATCTTATTTATCTCATATTTATCATATAGTTACAGGGTATCCATGTTAAAGACAGTTTGTGTAAGGTGCAAGGGAGTGTTTTGATTTATATGACTAGGTATACGTTGTGTACTTACTTGACAAAGCTTCAGATGGAATTGTAATGAAGGGGTAGCCAAGAAAATTAAAAAGATTACCAACATAAAAAAGCATAAGATCTAAATTTAAATAAAAACCTGATCTTCATAATTAGGAAGAACTATGTTGGATTAGATTTATCTGATGTTTCCAGATATTTGTGACTGGCAAAGACAAGCAATTGGAAATACCTCACACAGACCCCCTGTCGTGTCCCATCCCCCCCCAAGCTGGTACATTCAACTAACCATTAAATATAACCAGCTATGAAATTATTGACAGCCTAAAATTCATTGACTAGTCTTTAATCTCCCTCAGGTGTATATATTTGAAATACTGTCTTTATTAAGTCAAATCACATTCTGTGAAAACATTTTAATTTTTATTTTTGTTGACTACATTAATTTCAAAAGCACAGCTCTTTGCTGAGTGATAGGCAAGAGTGACTTGTCTCCCACTTTGTCCTCTACCAGACCAGTAAGTATCACAGAATCATAGAAATACCTGGGTTGGAAGGAACTTCTAGAGATATTTATCCCATGATAACATCAGGCCTTAAATATTCCTACTCTTCACTTTATGATCTGCTAAAAGCTTGCATGGTATCTGCCCAGGTAGGTCTTATCCAGGAAAAAAGATAAATAAAGTATGTTTCTTCCTTATTATTTAATTCCCATAGGTTTAATCTCTTTTATTGCATAGCCTTTCTGCTCTCTTACCTAAAATAGTTGGAACAATGGAATAAAAGGAGTGTCATGCAGAAATGTGCCAGTTAAAACAAATTTCATTGTTTCAGTGAGAAATTTTCCGGAGTGACTTACTCTGTTGTAGATGAATCTCTGTTTCCAGGGGATCATCTCCTGAAGCCCTTAGTGTGTGTCTGTCACTGCCGAAGACTGAAAACCAGAAAGCAAGAAATTTCTATCCTCATTTTCTGAAAAGAGCACCTTAAAAAGCTCAAATATTTAATAATACATTTCTCACAAAAATATCACTTCATCTATTACTTGACCTTTTTTCTTTGTGTTGTGTTTTTTGGTTGGTTGGTTTGGCTTTTTTTTTTGTTGCTGCTTGGTGGGTTTGGGATTTTTTTGCTATTTGTTTGGGGTTTCTTTTTGGGGGGGGTGATTCATTGTTTGTTGTTGTTTTTTTCTCCTAGTAAAGGTTTTACTAAAGATTATATTACCTTCTGTAAAAAAACAAACGTGTTTTTATGGTCCTGTTTTGTAGCTAGCATAATCTGGGGAAAGATTAATTCCTTTAATTGCATTGTACTAATACCCTTCAGTATCAGAAATAATGTATTTACATGTATTTAGCAGGACAGACATTCTGCAGTACATCAACGGCACATGCTACAGAGAATTTAAGCTTTGCAAATACAGCACTGGCAGTGCAAGTGACAGATCTAGACACAGTGCAAAGCCCCCTGGGGTTTGCAATGCCACAGCTCATTGCCTTTCCTTTTTGTTTTACTTTCCACTGTAACTTCCCTTTCTATCATTTCACTACTTTCACTAATTTAAGCCAGATACCTACAAAATTTAATTTACATGCTAGTTTTACACATCAGGTTAAAGATAGTGGGTTTTTAATGAATTTTAAATTATACTTTTTAAATGTTTTCCTATCAAGTGAGCTGCATAACTCTATTGTTTATTTTAGAGAGTTCTGTGAATGAAAACTTTTACAGGTAGAAAACCAGACTTGACTATGCATTGTCAAAAACAAACACATGTGACATATTTACATTTGAAATACACTCTCACTTCACTACTCCAGAAATGAATGTTGAAGTTTGAACATGTTGGCTAATTTCTCTTAATATATTACATATTAATACATATTAATACATATTTGTTTTAATCAATGAAATAACTTCAGATGGACTTGTATTTGGTTCTTTTCATTAACCACACTTTGACTTTTAACATTGCCTGGGTTTCTACCTTGTAGACACACTTGCTGTCTTGTGGTAGGATAGTTATTTAATTCTCTTCTCTTCTCATTTCACATGATAAAAATAAGCTCCTTCAGAAAGTAGTTCATTTTTTTCCTAAAAGATGTTTCTGATCTGTGCAACAAGGATCTTTTTCACATCTGTGAAGGAAGCCTAGATGAGGTGGGACCTTTAATTTTTAGATAACTGTTGTTAAGTAAAATGAATCTCATTGTCAAATACCACATTCATACTTTCAATGCTCTTGTAGTGTTTCTAATGTAGTGTCACTAACCCAAGTCAAAGACATTAAAAACCCACATGAATCTATTCTACCTCCTGAAAAAAATATGAACAAGTTCAATTATTATCCAGTGTGACTTTAAAAGTGCAAAAATTTCTTCTATCTATTCCATATATTTTGTTTATTTGTTTAGAAGTAGTTTTAAAGCTTATGTATTTTTATTTTCTTGGTGACATGCATGACCAGCAACTTACTACAATAATCTGTTCTCTTCTAAGCCGTTATACCCCAGTAAAATAAGCTTTATGATATACCTTTACAAAAATCTCTTTTTTTTTCTGCAATTAAATCACATTATTTAATTGCAGGTGTGCCTGAATAGACAGTGCTATTGCACTTGCTATATGTTATTTCTGTATTAGGTCTAAATATTGATATTTATCATGTTTCATCTTTGAAATATTATGTTTATGTCAGATTTGCAAAATTGGCAGAAAAGTTCTCAAATTTCAGTACATAATCAATTGCACTTTACTGCACAGTGCTCAGTTCAATTATTTTGTGCCAAGGACAGCAACAAATCTTTAGACTGAACAAAACATGAGTTGCAGACACTTCATGAAACTCTGATAATTTCAACATATAATGCTAAGAGCTGATCTGAAGCTTTAAAAGATTCTTTAAAGGCTGTGAATCATGCTGATAGTTAGACCATCAGAGTCATGAAAAGAGTAGAAGAGGTGGTTTTGGAATAGCTCCAGTTCTAAAAAATGAAAGGATGACTGAATATAAGGTGATAAATAATCACAGAAAAGCCTGTCTTGAACAATATGCCTTTTGATCCAAAAAAGGTTGTCCCAGGAGAAAATCCTGTTCCTATCAGTGATTATCATGACACAGGCAGATTTATCCAAAAAGCAGTTGGAGACAGAGAAATCATTGTGAAGACCATAAGACTAAATAGCTACAAAATTATTAGAAGATATTGTGTATGTTGGCCTAGCACTCCAGAGTTATAGTAAGCTATTGAGCCAACTCTAAGTGCTAGCTGCTGGCAAATTGACAAGGACTAGAATTACAGTCTGGGAATAAAGGAAAAATGCCTTTCATCAGATACTAGCTATTAGAACCCAGTGCTGTTATCTTCTCTGCAGAAAACTTTAAGGTCCAAATAATTACTGGGGTAAATAAATAAATAAATTTCAGGCTTCTTATCGTGTTGTAAAGCCTGGACATTTACAAGAAGAAAGAAAGGCAACCTAATATATCTTCTGTTTGAACAGGACTATAATCAGTAGGCAGAAATGATTGCTAGATCATTCCTATGAAAATGTCTGAGTGATCATTTATGATTATAGTGAAATCCATTCAGGGGCTATTACTGGCCAAGGCATGTGGTTATGATGAAAGAAAACAGATCAAATAGCATCTCCTGGATACAATTTTATAGGATTTCCATTTGGTGCTGGCCTATCTGAAGGGGAATGTGAAGCACAATACCTACCAGGACTGCTAGCAAAATATGAATTAATATGAATTGCCTGCATTGAGAAATAATATCTATCAGAGAATGAGGAGTGTTAAAATATAGTCACCAATGACCTCTACAGTTATAAAGACAGACAGCAAGCAAACACAGCATGTTGGAATTTTCAGTGAGGAAGCCTGGACTCAGATGCAGTATTTGTTGTAGATCTATATTGTAGCCAAACTGTTTAAGTATTAGCTCATAAGCTAAAGCTTAGACAGAATGGGAGTAGAAATCATCCAATATAAATTTCAAATCTTTCTGTTATCTAGAAGAAGGACATTCCAGCTAGAATAGTTGCAGAAATAATAGTTACAGAGAATACAAAATTTCTATTTTGTATTTATTGATAGGGCTATATTCCAGAAATCTTAATTTCTCCTCTTTTCATTCCTTGCTTTATTTTTTAAAGTGTCTTGAGTTCAAATATCTTTATACATAGGTAATAATTACAGCTTATGCTTCAGTACACTACTGACCTATTTAAAAGTACTTTCCAATAAATTAAATTATTTCAGAGATTTTCTGTCATCACTCAGCTAATAAGTACAAATAAGGAAATTCTGCTATGCACAAACAGAAAGCAGAAAATTGATTAGAAATGTAGCTGTGTTTTTCTTAATTCATCTGAATTATAAGAACCTGGGAAAAATTTGTGATGATTAGTACAGCTGCTCAATATATCATCTCAATAAGCAGTTTTTGAGAACTTAAAAAGATGGTCGGCTTCATTGAATGGATTGTAATGTTATACTGATGACATCTCAATCTACTTAGGCAGAATTGAGTATAGAAAAACTAAGGGAAGGCATGAACATGATTATTGAACTGAAAAGATTCACTTAGGAGAGGAGAATGAAAACAGTTGAACTATTTGATTCATATTCTTATTTCCATATTTACTTTCTATCAGGGGTCTTTTCCCTTCAGTTCAATCTCAAATCTCCCAGAGGCTGTAGTGATACCAAATCAGGTTTTTATTTGATTACACACATTCACCTTATATATTTTTGTTTATATCCAGTGTGAGAGATTAGAAATAATAGGAAGAGGTGGAAAAGTAAATGAAACCCTAAGTAAAAATACTGATAGAAATCAGAGCTTCACAGGAGACAGTGATAAACAGGTGGTAACAAAGAAGACATATTTTCCTCATCAAGAATCATCAGAACCACTACTTATTACCCTACAATTACACAAAGCAGAGAAGAGGAAACCTTAGAACCCTACTGAATACTGAATTGTTTTCTTGGCAAACAGCATTGTTCCTTCCTCAAAATCACATACATTTAAATTCTTAATGCAAAATAGTTATAGAATTATAGGATAATACTGGTTGGAATGGCCCTTTAGAAGTCATCTGCTCCATCTACCTGCTCAAAGAAGGGCCAGCATAGGTCAGGCTGCTCACAGCTGTACCCACCTGAGTTGTCAGCATGTTCAGGGATGGAAATTCCACACCTTCACCAGCAGTCCCAGTGTTTGAACCCCCTTGTTGCAAAAATATCCTCAGATCTAATTGGAATTTCCCATATGGCAGCTTGGATGACCATTGCCTTTTGCCCTATCACTGTGCACCTTCAAGAGAACTCTACATCTGCAAGAAAAGTCTCTGCCACTGAGGAGATGAAGCACAATTAGATCTCCCCTTAGCTTAGACCCAGCTCTCAGCAGCTCCTCACAAATCATGTACCCTAGACTCTGATCACCATCCTGGTGGTCCTTCCCTGGATTTGCAAAAGTAGGTCATCATCCTTCCTGTACTGTGGAGCTCCAAACTAGTCTCCCAAAGTGTCAAAGGGAGGGGAGCAATCACCTGGACCTGCTAGCATTACTCTGGCTGATACAGCCCAAGTTGCCAGGCTGACTTTCTCCACTGCAAAAAAACATACTGTTGATTCATATTTAACTGGTCTAATAGGATCTCAGGTACTTTCCTGGAAGGTTCCTGTTCATTCTGTTCCATTTCATAGGCTTATTCCATGCCATGTGAAGGACTTTACATCTGCCTGTGCTGATCTATATGCTGTTGTTAGGTCATTGCCCATCACGAACTCATGTTTCTTATCTTACAGCTTTCTACTGTCAGAGACTTTAATGCACTAGTAGGACTTGCAGGTCAGGACTTGACCAACCTCACCTGAGCCCCTTATCTATGCTTGTTATGCATGGGCCTTTTAAGTTCAGTCCTGCATTTGCTATCATCTGTATTCCTTAACTGTCATTTGAACTTCCTATGGGTGTGTTCCTTGGATCTGTTCCTGTGTGGCATGCCCTACGTGTTCCTGGACTTCATGATCTGCAGGGATACCTTTCTACCCCTACCATTCTATGATAGTCTGACTTACAATTTGTCTTGTAACTGTGCCTGATAATCACTGAGCTGTTAACAGCACTCATCCTGCTCTGTTCACATGCCTGGTATGCTGTGGGGCATCACTCTGCTGGAGGGGACATTGCCTGTTTTGAGCTTTCCCTTTTCTTGCCTTCCTACTCACCTTTAAGTAACATCATTACTCTTGTTGCGAGTTAGTATGCTGTAGTGGAGCCAGTATCTATGTGGTGTTGGAGATCTGCTTACGCCCATAAGGGCATAATTATTACTAGCAGGAAAAGTGCCATCTGGAGCTTCACTTTGAGACAGTCCATCATGTCAGACTATAAATGTCATTACAAAGATATTGTCATTGATACCCTAAGAAAAAGAAAAATCCTTGCAGATACTACCTGTGATGCTGTGACCAATTCGTTTTGTCTTCACTGTAAGTGACAACATCCTCACAGACCACCAGGTACCAGGAATCTCCTACCTAGGGATAAATGCAAACATATATTTGAAACAAAGCAGAAGCAGCATTAAAAGGAAACAAACAGCACTAAGAAAATGCATCTATTCCATCTATTGCATGTACATCAAATGAGTGTTACGTGCATTAATTTTATATAGAGAATAACAAAGGCATAATTAGTATTTCACTGTCTTTAGTTGATTCAGAGTTAAGAGAAAACAAATTAGTATTATGTAAAGAAGATAAAGAGTTTTAATGTTTTCTTTATACTCTCCAAGATACAGTACTCTTTCAGATCTAAGGAATCTGTAACCTGAAGGACTAGGCAAACTGAAATGAACAAATAGAACACATTTACTGAGGCTTCACGCTCAGAGTGTATTTGATTTGTTAGATTTAGCATGTTGCTTTGATGTTATTTACATTTAGAGAGAGGCAGTATATCACTGCTACAGTCAAGATGATCTCTTTATTAGTTTTTCAAATGTTCCTTAAACAAAAAGAAACCATAAAAAAAACCAAAAAAGGAAAAAAAAAAAACCAAAAACTACAAAACAAACCCCACCCTGTAGTTTTTCAAGAACCAAGATAGTTCTCATCTAGAAGCAAAATAGATAATAGCATGCCATAAGCTGTACATAATATAGGGCCTTACAGAAAATTTTCAACATATTTCAACTTTCTGCTGGACTTTTTCAGTGAACAGTGTGAGGTTAGATGGTCTCTCAGAGTCTCTTATGGCCTTCTTTTTCTGTCTTAATTATATTTTATTTCTGTGCCCTATTAATAATTTACATTTAAAATATGCATGAATATACTTATATGCTAGTTTACAAGTCACTACTTTTATGAGAAAGGAAAGTACATGCCCTTATAATTATCCTGTTTATAAGAAGCCTGATTCAATAATTCAATCACTTCTGTATTTTATTTTTTTTTTAACTACAGAGAGATCAGTTTAAAGGATGCACATAATGGGATCACATTTCAGTCAAGAATACTGTAACTGAAAGCTGATTTTTTAGTTACAGTTAGGAAAAGGATATAATGTTCAGATTCATTCTCTGAAGTAATGGCTTTCACATCAAGCTAAAACTGTTGGCATTATTTTTTGCTGTTTGATGAAAATATGGCTGGTTCTACAAAATAAATTTCTCAGCTGAACAGAAAGCGATAGACCTGCTTATAGCATACAGTTTGCAAAGCTTTCCCAAGTGATCCAAAACTTCACTGGTTAATGGCACAGAGTGTACTTGCTCTGAACTGATAACATTCTGGTTTGTAGCTACCAATTAGAGAAACCATTTACAGCTCCAAACTGTGTCAACAGAGTCTGACCTAATTTGATCCTGGTTAATCAGTTACATAAACAAATTCTATTTATAGAACAAATTAACTTTGAGTTAAAGAATGTACAATATGCAATATAAACTCCAGACCATACTTCAGCTATAAAGATGTAATCAAGTGTGTTATTTAGAATGACTTTACTGAAATGTAAAGGAGTTCCCTGGAAAGAAAGCATGCTTGGAGAACCACACAGTTTACTGTGGTAATATCATATTATATTCTGAGAATCATTTGTATTGAGCTGATTTATAGTAGTAAAGTACCACTTAAACTCATTTTTCTTTTTATTTATATCTGAAAATATCTAGTAATATAGTGATAAAATTAGTATTTTAAAAGCTGACTGTAATGTTAGAACCAGGAAGTGTATGAGTACCCATCTGCCAAAGATGTGAGGTATTAGGTAACTTCTTTACTTTTTATATTTTAAGAGCATTATGTTGTGATTGGCATAATTATGTTTTGGAATTCTCAGGATCTGAAGACATCCATCCAGAAGGACCTTAAGTTTGGAGCAATTTATAAAAGTCCATAAACTTTTGTTTCTTTGGGGTATCAAATGTTATATATAAACTCATACACATTACAAAACTGAAGAAAAGCCAAAAAAGAAGTTAAATATCAATTCCAGACAGCAATCCCAGAGTATTAACAGAAGATCAAAGCTATGAAACCAGGATTGTTGAGTGTGGAAGGAAGGGGAATGTGTGCTCTAGAAAGAAAATGTAAAGGAAGCCACTGGATAAAAAATGTCTTTCTGAAAGCTTACAGAAGGTGGAAATTTCTGAAGGCAAGACTGTGATAAAGTACAGTGGTCATAAAAACAGAGGAAAAAAGAACCAATAAAACCAAACAGAACTAGTAAAAATAAGCTAGTCTACAGCAGCAGTCTATATGTGGGAAATACCTTAATGTCAAAGGAGGGTCATTGCTGAGGTTCTCTCAGATGCAGAGGCAGCTGAATAGCAGTTGGAGAGAACAGTCTCCTATTTACAGAGGACTCTGACTCAAGTTAGAAGGAATCTATCAGCTTTGCCAATAAGGTGACTTAAGTTGCCTCATTTATCAACCTGAAGGTCCTAGATATGAGCAGTGTCAATTTAATTTTAGTGGAAAGCATCTTTTCAGAGAAGACTGAATGAAAAATGTCAATGTTTATCAGCAAGCACTCGTTCATAATATCTTAATATATTTTTTTCATTAATCCCATCATGTTTATTATGCACTTCTGCAGTCCTTGGAGTCTTTTGCTGCAAGAGAAACAGCATTAAAACTATCTGTAACTTCCACAAAAATTAGAGTGTTTGGGCTATGAATTTTTGATAAGCAGGAAATATTTGTTAATCAGCATTATTACATAAATAAATAGTATGACATACTAGATTTCCATGAGTAAGCTCTTATGCAGCTGCTACAGTTCTAAGGGGATAAAAATTATTTTACTGAATACTACTGTGCACATTTTCACTTTATAATAACTTACTCTGAAGGTGGATAATAAACTGAGCAATGTTGTACAACTTTGAACAAATGTATTACAGAGCAATGAACAGCAAGATAAAATCTCAGTGTACGTTTCAAAAAAATATTTAAGTCTGCAAATTTGTTTTACTGCTGAATCTGTAAATAGCCAAGGCACACTATCTTTACATGGAGTAGGCATTGTACAGTGGCTTATAGTTTAATTGCCACATATATTTTCTGGATTCTAGGTGTTCAGACTTTGTTAATCAATATATTTTGTGCTTCAGTGTTCTCATAGTAATTTATCTCTTCTCCAACAGTCTTTTTATTTTTTCTTTTAAATGCTTTTGACTTTCTAAGAAGATGGAGGATATTGATGTGAGATATGTATACTAAAAACTACAAAAAAAATAATATCTCAGTGTCATTTCCAAGACCTCAACTAAAACCCATTACATTTAATAGAAAGCTCCTATGAGCCTTAAATATTTTGATACCAGTATCAAGTGGGATTGCATAACTACCACAAGTACTCTTGGAACTATTCAATAATGCTTCATCATCCCACTCAGTTATGCAGGGTAGAGAAAAATTCCTATTTCCCTTGCAGTAGCAAAACTGTTTTTCTGAACTGATTCTAGAATTTGAGAAGCCAAGACATTTGAATGGGGAATATCTTGTGTTGTAGAACCTGTGTCATTGTCCTCTGAAGAGTGGGAGAATGTTTCTACTTGTTTCAAGGGCTTTGCAATGAGCTCTTTCTTTCTTTATCCTTCTGCAGTTCCAATGACTGATATATTACTTTCTATTGCCACCAATAAGAAAATTATCATGAACTTATTTGTTACAACCATAAAGATACTGAACAAAGGCAAGTTATTAAAGAATGGGTCTAATTGTGTTTCCTTCTTGTCCACCCAGGACAACATAATGGGATATTTTTGTATAAAAATTTGAATTGTACATGTGTACTGCTAGTGTAATTTATGACTTTTATGAATGCAAACAGAACTTTTCATCCAGAGAACCTTTCTTATTCATCTTTTAAAGGATAATTAAAAGGATACTTTAAGAAAAAGTAGTGTAAGCAAGTGATCTCTAGTAAATGATTAGGCTGATCTCCAAGTGCAAACAAGTTGATGACACAAATAACACTGGAGGAGAGCTGGAAGAGAGTGAATCACCCTGGCAATCTACACAGGTAGGAAATGGAGTAAGATAGATGAACTTCAAGTGAGGAGTGATGTTAGGTCTTAAGGTTAAGGTGTTGTCAGTGCTACTCTATACTTTCAAGGCAAGGTTCTGTGATAATGGCCACATAACCCCTTACTGGATTCCCCAACTCTCCTGCTCTTATCTTCTCTCTGACCATCATAACCAGACAATGAGCCTTTGAGACATTGTGTCCATGGTTAGACTAGGCTTCAGTGTTTTCAAAAGTGCAAAAGATACAAAAATACCTTGCAATATGCTTCTATTTCTAAAAATGTTTGGGTAGAATTTACTCAATGTAAATACAGCTAATGAAGAGACTACCCACAGAGTGTGTAGATGCCCTCCTGAAACAACATGAATATTAAAGGACTCTGAATAGATCATATTTTTTTTTACCCTAAGAGCTGTAACCACCTATGAACTTAACAAAAGGGAATCACACTTTCTGTGTTGTATCATGGTTCAAGAAAGATGGGTGAACTCAAATTTTCTAATCCTTCTCAACCACATTCTTCATACACGACTGAGTGTAGCTGAAGTGTCTTTCACCTATAAAAAGTGTTTCTTATCATTTGGAGAACCACTGTTGTGGCTCAAGGCAAGCCTTAAAAATTATGATATGTAAACCATTAGTGTTTCATCTGTCACAGTCCAAGTAATTTCAATATAAGAAAGAAATACTTCAGAGATATATCAAATGTTCATACCCTTCCACTATAATGTTTTATATATTGCAATGTTTTATTACTAAGAAAATACGTGTCTTTAGCCATTTTTCCTGGAGATGTCACAGCTGAGCTTTCCCAAAATTCAGTTATTCCCTTTTATTTTCCTTCTCCTTTACAGATAAAGTATGTATTAGATTTTCCTGGACCATTAATAGTCTGGGGATTTTATATTGCATTATATATAACATTGCTTTTGTTAATAAAAACAATGAAAGAGCAAAGATTTAATATGTAGATATGGTTTAATTCTGTGGTGGACACAACCTTGATTGCTGTAGTTAGGTACTGCAGTGTATCAGTAACTATGAACCAACAATAAAGGCTGTGTCCATCGAGGAATTAAAGCATCTATGCACTTATAACGTACAAAAAAAAGATAATAGAAGGATTTGGTTTGGTTTTGTTTTCCATTTCAGATAACTGAAGCTTTTAAAATGTAAATAACCATTTTTCACTTCAAGTTAACATAAAGGAAAGCTCAAAGTCTCCTTAAAAAAAGAGGTTATTGTTACATCCTCGTGTCTCAATATGTTACCATGTCATTTTACACCATTTCATGTCTCCTGTTTCAGTCTGCTTTCATATCAAGGAATAGAGATGAATAGGGCTAGGAATGTTTTCATATTAAAGAAGAAATTAAGCTTCTACTATTTATCATTCTACATGTCTCCTTTTCTCTAATATGCAATCTGGTCACTATTAATTCCTATTTTAAACATGGAAAACATACTGATATGAATGCACTCAATATATATAAATATATAGTCACCCATGTATGAAAATGCGTACTAATTTAGAGTTATTAAATAAAAGACATTCTGTCACCAATCCCCAATTTTCTAATGAACATTTAACGGAAATTGTAAAACCACTTGCACAAAATGTTGATTTGTAAAACTATTAAAAGTAATCTATTCTATTATAAATCCCATTTCTCTAAGAGTTATTACGTATATATAACAGAGCCTTGAATTTGATCTGTGATGCTGCAGTCAGAATAATTCAGACATATTGAGTCTGGGCATGACCAAGGTATACATTTGAAAACATGTATCAACCAAGAAATTATGACAGTGTTTTTTTTCTGGATTTCCTGATTGTCAGCAATCAACAATAGGTAATTGGATTTGATGTGACCTTAAAGACACAAGTATTTTTAAACAAACTTTGTAAGTAAATGCCCACAGCAGTAAATTAAACTTTATGTAGTCCTGAGCACTAACAGAAACCATCAGCAAGCAGCCCGCATCTATACAGGTAAAACAGCTTCTCAGCTGGTTCTGTGCCACCTGCTTCCGGGGAATTATTGACCCTGGGAACATTATCAGAATGGTGCCAGGGGCCTGATTTTCCATGTCTAAGAGAGCACAACCTTGCTTTTCTCCAGCTGTGACCATTCTTAGACACTGTATTCCACCTTGAAAACATTTTGGGTCAATTTATGAGTGTAAACACATCTTCAGCATTCTGGCATGCATAACTAGATCTTAAATGGGTGGACGAATTTTGTATATAAAGAAATTTTCAGGACATCTTAGATACCTAGTTATGACATATAACTTATACAAACTTCCTTAAATATTGTCCATCCTTAGTTTTTATTCTTTTGTTGTTCTCATTACTGATAGTGGAAAAAATTTTGCTACAAAGTGAAGAATGAATTTACCCAACTTTTTGTCTAACCACCTGTGCTAACTACAGGACCATAATAAATGTGTGCTTTGGTCTCTATTGCAATGGTGATATTTATATATGTAAATTTAACTTAAATTTAATGGGAGAGCATGCCTGTGTTTTCTATGCTTAGTCTATCTACACTACCATGATTGGATCATATTGTCACACTTGAGTTACTTGAGAACTGAGTAAAAGCAGAGTGAGTGAAATCACTGCAAAAAAATCACATAACATATACAGAGTGGTAAGTTTTGACATAGTCTCCCGTGTATTATTACCCTAAGCATCAGCAACATTCACTTAACCACTACTGATCAAATTAGCTCAACTCTGAAACTAAATAGGGGATTTCAGGATGTGAACTTAAGTATTAATAAAGACGAAATACACAGCAAAGCCAAACCCTCAATTGCAATATTTTACAGTTATTTTTGAAAGAGGCCAGTAAGAATTCATGGTAAGAGTTATAATCATCTTGATTTATACAGCTTACTTTCCTGTATCTCTAGACAGTAAACTTCCATTTTCAGAGTGTAATAGAGTTAAGAGTAACAATTTGCAAATATTAAATATTTTGTACAGCTTTCTGTCTGCTAGAGAGAATGCTGAGCCTAGTTGCTATGCCAACATATGACTGAATTACATACTGTACACCAGAAGATTTACTAAGTGATATTCTTCTGAGAGATAAGTCATGTAAATTCATGTCTCAGTATATTGTAGGATAAGGATTTACCTAGTGCATTTGCAACCTTAAGTTTTGGAACGAAATGTTAAGTTTTCAATGATAAGAAATCTTTTATATTTCAAAGGATTTTAACCAACTATAAATTTGCATACCTTACAAGTATGTAACTGACTTTTGTATGTATGTTATTTACTTACATATGCTATTGATATGTGCAAAGGCTGATGGAGCAGCCAATATTGGAAACCATTTCCAGACACGTGAATGACAAGAAAGTGTTCAGAAATAGTCAGCATGAATTCACCAAGCTTGACCAACTTGAAAAACTTCTGGTATCTGATGACTGGCTTGATGGACAAGACCAGAGCAGTGGATACTGTCTACTTAGACTGCAGTAAGGCCTTTGGCACTGTCTCCAGCACCTTCCTCATAAGAAAGCTGTTGAAGTAAGCGCCAAATGGTTGGAGATGGATTGAAATCTGTCTGGCACAGAAAGTGGTGATCAGTGGCACAAAGTCTAGCTGTGACTAGTGGTGTACCCCAGAAGTCAATACTGTATCCAGTCCCAATTAACATTTCATTAATGATATGTATGATGGTGCACAGTGTACCCTCTTAGGCTTGCAGAAGACACAAAATGAAGCAATGGCTGATAAGACAGGAGACCATTCTGCCTTCCAGAAGGACCTTGAGAAAACTTTAAAACTTTATCATGCGCTAAGAACAGTCTTAAGTCAATGGACACTGAGTCTGGAAAGACTCATTCATTTCTCAAATAACTCATAATAAGCTAAAAAGAATCATGGAATTTAAATACAATTATAATTGAGAATTTCTGCATTAATTTCAAAACCTACATTAAGAATCTGAGGTATGTTCACATCACAATTATAGATACCTAAATTAATCACCTCTCTCAGATAGCTTACTGTACTAAGTTCATGCTGTAATCAGTGAAGAAGAGATCAGTCTTCTAAACTGATCTTTGTCAGAGACTAATTTAGGAGTCTAAACTGTGTTTTGAAAACACTTGTCCATTTCTGTTTAAGGTACAAATTTCACAAACATACAGCTTGATTTCAGTTTGAAACAAACAGGCACGGAGCGTTGCTCAAATCATACTAAGAGCTCCTGGATTTGTAATATCTCCCAGGATTCAGCCTCCAGATTGGAAACATATTTCCTACAATTTGAGAAGTCTTTATCTAGTGAGAATGCTTTACAGCTATCTATGAAGTGCCTGAAAATAACAGGTGAAATAGAAGGCTCTTACAAACTGCTGTAATTCTTTTCTTTCATCGATGGATACGCAGCTGAGCATGTCATGACAAGAGGGTAAAACGACAAGAGGGTAGTAAGAACACTGAACTATAAAGAGATAATTCAGTGACTTTGGTATAGCAAAAATAATTAAAAAAAAAATCACCCAAGATGATTGTTCAGATAGAAGAGAAAGAACATTTTCCTTCATGTCACTGTATTAGAAATATGTTTCTTTAAAATCAGCTTTCCATCAACTTTACTGCATTACCTGTACGAAACATACCCGACTTGTTTTGGAAAAAAATGCATCTTAAAGCCCTGGAATCTAAGAGGTTTTATGGGAACATAAGAAATATGTTTCTTCAAAGCAAGCTGTAATCACATATTAACACCAAAGTTGAAGAAATAATGATCACGTGATTCCAAAAGTGAATTCCCAGTAAGATATCCCCTAATTTAATTAAAAACACCCATGTACTTCCTCCTGGAAAAACAAACAAACAAAAACGAAAAACCCACAACCCACCCAAAGCATCTATTTTGTTTTAATAAAAGCAATCCTTGCAAAGCTCCCCTGTGAAACTACCAAAGAGTGTGCTGCAGAATACAATATTGTGATAGAGATATTCATTCTTGTTAGAGCCAGCAATCATTTCTCCATGGTGCAGCATAACGCTCTGCATTTCTTTATGATTCAGTCCTAGTAACACTATATCCCTGTTAGCATGATTAATCAACCCAAAAAGAATACAGCTTGGATTTAACTATCCTGCTGCTTGCTTCAGAGCTGAATCAGCCAGGGACAGTTAAGGAGGTCTGTAATTCCCTCTGTTGCACAGTATGGGCACAACCTGTGACTCTGCAGTGATGATATAATATTATTTCCAAGCCACCATCTAATTACCTTTCACACACACCATTTATTTGTTCACAGCAGAGGGCATTGAGATGTAAGAATTGCCCAGTAACTTTGCAGTCTCACAGTTTTTCAGTAATAAATGGCTGGGGTTTTTTTTTAAGAAAAAATAATACTGGTTTGGTTAGTTTGTTTTTTCTTAGGGCAAATCAACAAGGAATAAACAGGGGAATGATTCAGGAAAAGGCTTGTTCTACATAAAATGGCCCAGCATCCTGTCCAAATAAATCTAAAAAATGTCCAGTGTCGGGGAATCCACCACTTACCTGGCAGATATCATTCCATTGCTGATTATTCTTGTGAAAAAATGTTTCTTTTCTCTCGAATGGGAATCTCCTCAGGATTAATTTTTATTAGCTATTTTGTGCTATTAATAATTTACATAGAGAATACAGTAACTGTGGAAGGATTATGGTATCTGGTGTGTACTAACAATCACTGCTGTTAATGGCCCTTACAACTGCAAGAGTATTACTTATTTATTTGTGGGTTTAATTTTTGTTTCCAAACTGAATTTGCACCAGTATAGCCAGACTGGGAGCAAAATGTGAAATGGGGAAAAAGTAAATAAATAATTATGCAAATACCATGCTTAGAGTTTCCAAGCTTCAGGCAGGCTTCAGTGCACTTCTATAAAATTGAGCTGTCAGTAGGAAAGACTTAGGGAACTCTACTCTGACTGACAAAGCAAGTCAGTCAGGAAGACCCTGAGGAGCAGAAATAGTCTCTGAGGTTTTAGTAGTACACCACTCATAAAATCAGAATTGGACTCTGGACACAAAGATCAAAATCTGACCGTGTTTATCTGACTAAAGGATATTATGGGTCCATAAAGATGTAAGCTAATATTGAGATATCTCAATAAGAACAGGAAACATATCTCCAAATACTTTGAGGGGCTGTTGAGACATCTCTAGACAGTTAATTGGGTCTGTTCCTGTTTGACACCTTTATCAATGGCATTGATGACAGGACAGAGTGTCTTCTCAGCAAGTTTGCTGATGACACGAAACTGGGAGGATTGGCAGAGACACCTGAAGGCTGTGCAGCCATCCAGTGAGACTTGGACAGACTGGAGAGCTGGGCAGAGCTGAACCNCAGGGGGGTTGGACTCGAAGATCTCCAAGGTCCCTTCCAACCTCTAACACCTTCTGACACCCTGTGATACCTGTGATAATTTTATCTTAAGGATTATAAGGATAACAATAAGCCAATAATAAAATTCTAAACAAAACCAGATTTTCTTTTTTTGGATCAGGCTTTAAACATAAAAAAGATATGGTTTTATAGCAAAGATTTGGAATGTCAGTGCTAATGAAACTTTTGGTCTGAGCAGTAAAATTTAAACAAATGCAACTTTTTCATGAGCCAAAAGAGCTATTTTCTATGCCAATAGAATATGGGATTGACATAACATTCCCTTCATCACAAAAGTCTGCTAGAAACTGGTGCCACAAGATTTGATTGTGCTCAGTGTGCCAGATTGTGCAATGCATCCATCTTGAGCACAATATGCTGAAAATGTGATTTGTCTGCAGCTATACTTCACCATAGGATTCCCTTAAATAATAGCCCTCTGATACTGCATAAAATTCACAATCATCTTGGCCAAAAGCTGGGTCTGATTATGCCGTGCCAAGCAGTTATCACCTCCCTTTCTCAGTCATTGTCTATGAACATTAAAGTGGAACATCATTTTGTGATGAGCTGGGAGACTGATGAAATCCACAGAAGTAAATTTTCATTTAAAAAGGCAGAAAAGAATAAGAATACACATGCCGCAGCTTTCTATCTGTTCTGGGCTGGAATTGTATTATGAATTAAACAGAAATACATACTAGAAAGGAGAAGAAATCATTCATGTTTTGAGCTGACATTTTCACCTTTCCTGACTGCGAAATAGAGACCTGCTTCATTAAAAAGCATATGGTAAGTCTCTCTTATATGCTTTTAAAAGGCCTCATGAAATCACAGCTAATCTTAGAGATAAATAGCCTCTAACATAGAGCCTCAAAATCTTGTTTGTTTTTTATGGCCCAGATCCCCTTCCAGAAAGCCCCCCTTTCACCTCTAAACTCCTGGCCTCCTAAGTATTTATTTCTAATTTTGAATCTTCACCAGTTCAATATTAAGTCCCTAAGTCCTCAATAATTTGTTTTTAATATAGCTATTTATCATACCTTGCAAATATATAATCTGCATAAAACACAAAAATTAATGGAATAGACAAACATAAGTATTTCTATCACATTTGTATCTCGGTCAGAAATACAGAAATAGAAAATATTAAGAAATAGTTTGAGCATACTAAAACTACTCAAGAACTTACAGAGGTGAATGATTAGACAAAGTTTGGTCCATGGTTTATTTAGGATGTTTTGGGTTTGTTAATTATTTTCCTTTGTACATGTATTTTAGAGTGTACTGAATAAAACACCCAAATAATTTTTTGCTATACTTCTTCATTTTCTGAAAATAATACTGGAGTACAATCTTTAAAGTTCTGCCTAAGGTTGGAGGGTTTTTTTCCCTGGGTTTAGATTTATATAAAAGAAATATGATGGGAATTTAATTCATTACTACACTTGTGCACACAGCTAGCACACTATATGGTTTAAGAGGGAGTTGTTATGAAAACCCAAAGACAAAAGACAAAAAAAAAATCATGTACATTTATCTCAATATTGAAACAGGTTCATTATCTCAGCAGTTCATTATCCCATTCATTATCACGGCAGTTCATTATCTCGTGATAAAAATGATAAGGGCAGTGCTGGAAGAAACATATACTACCTCCTTTCCTTTCTTTTTTACTTCAGGAGGAATTCCCTCTTGGTATACTCTAGAAAAAGAAGAAGGAAAAAACAAACAAAACCAACAAACAACAAACAGCATACAAAACCAAACATGTTTATTTTGCCATTTTAGAAACATATGCTTTCCTAATTCAGTGGCTTAGACAACACCTTTTTTGTTCATTTGTTTGGTTTTGGGGTTTGTTTTGTTGTTTGTTTTTGTTGTTGTTTTGGGGTTTTGAATTGGGGGTTTTTGTTGTTGATGGTGGTGTGGGGTTTTTTTTGTTTGTTTTTCTTTTAAACAATAGCTCCTCATTATTTAATTTCTTTAGTTTGCCCCAAAACAGTACATTAGTGCCTTTTTGTAAATTATGAATTCTCTGAGTGTTGAAGGCATATTCTTCTTTCTAAGGGAAGGACTTTCTGAAGATAAATTATAAAATTTACTATATTAAATCAGTGGGCTGGTCTAACCTTTTCCTGTTAGTGTTTCTCTTATTGAAGGTCAGTTTATTTAGGAAGATATATAAACGTTCTAATATAATTTTATATTGATTATATACTATAGTGCAGACCATTCTACTGGACAGTCTATCTCTGTCTCCAAGGCATTCCAGATAGGTCTTCTTTGTGAGATGGGGCAATATACAACCTCTATCCCCTTTATATTATGTATATTCTTCTGTTGCTTTTATATAAATTCCCGCCAGTCGATACAATGGTATCAAGGAAAATAGATCAAAACGTGTTAATTCAGAAAGTGAAATAAATATATTAACATGTGCCAAATGAATCATAGAATCATAGAATAGATTGGGTAGGAAAAGACCTCCAAGATCATTGAGTCCAACCCCTGATCCAACTCCAGTTACTATATCATGGCACTAAGGGCCATGTCCAAGCTCTTTTTAAAAACCTCCAGGGATGGTGAATCCACCACCTCTCTGGGCAGGCCGTTCCAATGCCGGATTACCCTCTCTGTAAAGAATTTCTTCCTAACATCTAACCTGAACTTCCCCTGGCAGAGCTTAAGCCCATGTACCCTTGTCCTGTTGTTGGTTGCCTGGGAGAAGAGAGCAACCCCCACCTGACTATAACTTCCCTTCAGGTAGTTGAAGAGAGTGATGAGGTCACCTCTAAGCCTTCTCTTCTCCAGACTAAACCACCCCAGCTCCCTCAGCCTCTCCTCATAGGACTTGTGCTCAAGTCCCTTCCCCAGCCTGGTTGCTCTTCTCTGGACC